>CANNZV010001854.1:0-126199 GCA_947561585.1 Caprella mutica | reverse complement strand
AATGTTAACCATGCATGTGTATCGTTTACCATATTTTATTTGAAATTTCAATGATATTTCTATCATGTTTTTATCACAATATAGCGAGGACTATTTGTTACATTTAATTTAATTTTCCTTTTTTAATTGTAATCAAAAAGATATTTTTCTTGGAAGACGCAATAAGAAGGGGAGAATGTTTTCGAATAAAAAGTAATGAATCGAAAATATAAAAATCTATGCATATTATAGATGGAACGTTTGGTGCGTCTAGAGAAGATTAAGTGTGGACTCGACTCACCTTTTAGACCCCACCACAACCTTTTGAATCGTTGAAAGTATTTCTTACTAAGGACATGAACGAATTTATGTTATGGTGGAAATTTATTTTTGTGGCTCAGACCAGATAAATCACAGCTTACAGGCTTGTTCATTTCTTTCTCTCGTTCCAAAGAAAAGTGGTGTGTGTTCTCTGATAATGGATGATGGAGTCTAATCCTCTGCATATTAATGACTAAACTAGAGGTATTAGAGTGTTTACAATTTGGAGAAGTGCCGAAATAAAGGATTAGAAACAAGTGGCTACCCAGCAAAAAATTAAGACCGCCGATAAAAAAATTCTGTCGTGAATATGATTGAATCAACAAAAATTCAATAATAATTTACAATCTTTTGATAACATTTACAAATAACAGAAATCGATAATGTGACGGGAATTAGTTATATAAAATTCTATTCAAATTATCTTCAAACTTTTAGGCCGGCTCAATTTTTAATAGTGAGTCAGTGTTCCAGCTTTTCCTAGTGCAGATAAAATGCACTTTTGAGATATTCAAAATATCGCCAGATCTTCAACGTCTTTCTTCAGCATATTAGATGACAAGATCCTACTCTGACAAGAGCCAACAAACAGAAATCTTGTAAAATGCAAGGTTGAAAAACTGATGAGAAAATAACCAATGGAGATTCATATTCCAGGTGTCCCTAACTGTAAATGTAATTCTAACAAATAAAAAATATTTCTTATATTCAATAAATCAGATTTCAGATTAGTGATTTTGAATAATGAAAAAAAATATGTGTCCACAACGATGGAATATTTGACAGATATCCAATCGGTTGATCTATTTCAGGAAAGGATGGGACGCCGGTTTGTTACATAAGATTACAATGAAAAAATGGCTGTACAGATTTTACTGATAGATAACATATGTATATGGTATCTGGCAGTTTTTCCGAAAACGAATTTGCCGTAACCAAATTCTCCGAAAACTAATTCGCCGAACCCTAATTTGCCGAACCGGATTCTCCGAATACCTATTTGCCGAAACACAAATTTGTCGAAAACGGATTCGCCGAAGTGAAGATTCGCCGAAGGACAAATTTGCCGAAAGACAAATTTTCCGAAAGACTTATTTAAAACAGAATGTAAAATTACACAAATGTTAAAGAAAAGAAACGAAATCATAACCCTTAGTTACACTAAATGATCCTTTAATTATTCTATCTCTTCGTAAATCATTGTCTTAATCTTTGTACCACTAAAAAAATTGTCTTTTCTTATTTTAAAGATGTTCAAGCTTTATTCAGTCAGAATCAGTCAGTCAGCTATGGGAGCATGTTGCATTTCTTTCATATGAGCGTTTCATTGCTTTTTTAGATTGTGTTTTTCTAGCGTGTTTATTTATTTTTGTGAATACTGTATATTATTTATTCAGTTGTTAATAGTATATCATAAAATATATAATTGTTAGTAATGAGTAACATAACTATTTGATATGTTTATATCTTTCAAATATACCTGTAGCTTCAACAATAGTGTCACTTACATGAATAAATTTGTTTCAGATAAAAAGATTGCTTTCTATCAACCCTTTTTTAGTAATGCCATATACATATTAATATTTAATATATACAGTTAGAAATATGAATTTAGCAAAATGATACCGAATTAGCGGAATATAAATTTATGTAGCAATAATAATTCCAAACTCATATAAGAAATGTATTTTTCTTATGCATAAGATGTAATGATGGGAACTACAAAGTTCAACAGAATGTTATTTTTAAATACATTAAATTTGATTTTCGACAAATTCATCTTTCGGACAATTTGTCCTTTGTAAATCCGTTTAAGGCCAATTTTGGATTCGGAAACAAATTGAAACAAATTGAACATCAAATTGGAAAGACTTCAGAGTCCAGAATTTCAATCATAAACAGAAAGAAAACAATCCTATTGTGACGTTATCTGTTTATTCCTTATAACGTTTCACTATTTGGGTTACGTGTGATAGGATCCTACTCTGTTTCTTATATTCAGATTCCTTTTTCTCAATATATCTCTTTCTACTAAATACTCATGGTACCATGCCCTAGAACCACCTTGCCACTATGGTTCCGACCTCAGGCCTCTGGTCCAAGCTTAACTGTATTTAGGGTAATAATGAAATGTAATTAACACTTAAAGAGAATATATTAATTAGTCAAGCAAGGGTTATTACAAAGAGTATCTCCACTAGAACGCTCACAAGTTAATGTCTCAATAACTAAGACTGGAGATAAGGTGTGTAGCTCGCGAGAGCAGATCGGTAACTGACTTGAATGTTACTTACTTACAATCATATAGGTTCGTGATGACAGTAATGCATACTCAATAGCTGTGTTTGCCTTACTACATCGCTCCCCCCATCCGAAAATTTCAAAGTTACAATTCATATTTTTCCAAAACTGCCAGCTGGTTTGTCTACCCATTGTTACTCTATATTGAACAATGTTCAGACGATCACGCTGTTAGTGGAAACATGTGTTTTGGATCTCTTGAAATTTCTCGAACCGGCAATAAATACATTATTAGAAAATTGAAAAATATGAGTTTTAATTCGTTCTAGAAATATGTCAGACTAATGTGCATTCATCAAACATTCTTAAATATTTTATCTTACCTATACAATCTTAATTTTGCTTTAACAATATTTTTATTTATTCCTAAAATAATCTAAGTTATTCCTACCTAATATGTCTCGGTTCAAAATGTAACAACTTTTTTATTTTATAAATGCAATAACTTGCCTAATCTATTTGAGATCTCACTCCTCCCCTCCTAATATGTAGAATATTATTCTAAATATTATCAGAGACCTTTGATCACTCCAATGCATTACACAAGTTTGTTACTGCATTTACATTTAAAAAAAAATTATAATTCAAAAAAAAAAAATTTCATCTATAAAAATATATTTTATTCAACTTAGTTATGTTTTATTTTAATAAAATTCCTTCTTTATTGATAATAGTAATTTTTCATTTTAATTTATCATATGTTATGATATCGTATTTTATGACTTTTTAATTAATTTATATTCTTAATTGAATTTATATGAATTTTGATCATCTTTATCAAATTTTGAGACAGTCTTAATCCTTAAAATTAAACCTTAAAACTAACACCGAAAAAAAATTAAACTTAAAATTAAATTCAATTGAAAAACGATTATTGTTAATTTTCACTTGAAATTACCCAAACTTAAAATTAAAAAAAAAATTTAAAATAATGGTCAAATTTAGTTTGATAAAAAAAAATTCTTAAATGCTGCTAGATTTTGTTTTGGTAACTTTGGTTTTTGGTTTTGGTTTTTTATGAGGCATTACTATAAATGTTGTCGCCTGTATATTTATGGCCTGATCGTTAAATATATTTACTGTTCCACTTAGTTCCCCTGATCTAAAGGGGTCCCTCGTTTTATCTGATTAAAGGCTTCAGTCGCCATTTTAGACCTCAAATTCCGCATTTCGTACATCCTCATATCCTCATCGGACTTCATCTTTCTTGATTGATAGTACCCACATACCAGAATCATCACAACCAGCAGTGTTAGAATTAACACCAAAATGTCGCTAAACAAATCTGGTATTAGGTCGTACTTCGTAGACCCCATGTTTTTAATGGCATGCTCTAGATGAGCCTTGTTCATCGAAGTTGACTTCTGGATCAACTCCACTACCGAGTTAAGGTCGAAGTTGCTTTGAGTCTGTCCCATTGCTCCAGCTGATCCCTTCTCACGACCTTGATTTACAGTTCTGTGTGTCAACCGGCTGTGAGTGGCTGAGAGTCAGTCACTGGCTGTATATGGCTGAGGAGCTGTTGGCTGTGTGGATGGCTGTGTCCTTGCTGCCTCACGTTCACTGAAATCAAAACTATACTGTTAGATCATGGCCCCTGGTCTTTTTTAGTTATTTTATCAGATTTCAGTCTCATTTTGAATTAATCATTTTTGCTTTTAAATTATTTCAGTATTTCATCCTAAATTTGAATGTATACATATATATATATATTTTTTTTTTTTTCAAATTTTCATTCTGATTTCAAACAATTTTACTACTACATTTACAAAATATAATTCATCTTATTCGTTACACCAACATATAAACACAAAATTTAAAATTAACATGCATACAACAAAAAAAATTAATCCTCTTAAAATTATTATATGAAATTTTATATTAATAAAATTCATAATTCATCCCATCAACTTAAATTAAATACATACAATTATTTTACATGTACAATAATTCTCTTACTGAGCAAAGGGAATATTGTATTTTGAACAATGAGTTTTATGATGTGTTTGTTTGACTTGCGTAAGCAAAAAAAAATGTAAACATTTCTCTGAATCTTTACATGTAACCGTGTTATATGTCACGTGTTCGTGTACTTCATGTTACATGTTACTTCGTGTTATGTGTTCCTTGTTTGGGCTACCTATATGATGTTTATATTCAAATTTCTCATAATTTGATTTCCTGTTTAATGATGTTAATGAAATTATTTAATTAATTTGTTGTGAATTTTTCCAACTTAGTTAGGTAATTTATGTTACTTGTTATCGTTTGATGTCCTAATTTAATTATAGCTTTGTTTTTTTCACTTGTAATACTGTACCTGGTCCTATCCAATTTAATTGTAATTTATGTGTTTTTTTATGATTTCTAATTAATACTCGATCACCTATCTGTATAATTTTGTCTTTTCGTGTCTTATTGTGGTAAATTATGCGTTTGTTTGATTGATTAATTATGTTAGCTCTTATCTGATCTTGAATAAATATAGCTTGTCTGGCCTTAATTTTGACTATTGATTCTGATGTATCTAAATTGTAAATGTTATCCAAATTTTCTGCTTGAATATTTGGTGATGTTTCTCGACCAAAAAGAGCAAATGAAGGCCTATCTTTCAAGGACATATTTAGCTGATTGTTGATTGTGTTTTGGACAATATCGAGGAACATGTCCCAATTATTGTGATTTACTGTGGCTACATAGAATCTTAATAATTTGTTAATTCTCTGGTTATTACGTTCACAAATTCCATTGGAATATGCTGAATATGGTAATACCTCACATTTGTATATCTGATGTATTTCACTGAAAGTTCTAATTGCGTTAGACTTGAATTTTTTCTCACAATCTGACATTAACGTTTTGGGATATCCACAACGACTAAATGTTTTACTTAGACAATCAATTACTGTGTTAGTTGATTTGTCAGCTACTGCGTGGTATTCGTTATATCTTGTCAACATACATGTTATTGATAAAATGTATTTGTTGTTCGTGTCAGTTGTTATAAAAGGTCCTATAAAATCAAATGAAACTGTTTCAAATGGTGTATTAGCTACTGGGGCAGACATTAATTTGATTGGTGTATCTAGACTTCCTTTAAGGATTTTGCAAACGTCACATCTTTTAATAAAAGATTCTATGACCGATCTTTCTTGAAAGTGATAATATTTTAGTCGAAATTTAAATAGCGTATGAGCTAAACGACAATGAGTGTTAGAATGTATTGAATTAATTACTAAATTGATCATTTCATTTGGTATAACATAATTAACAATACTGGCTGCCCAAGTATCTATTTTCCGATGTCGATATAATATTCCGTCTAATATGAAAAATTCAGCTATGTTCCTAGATGTTCCTATTTGTTTTTTATTTAATATGTCCATTATTTCCTTACAAGCAAAGTCGTTTGACTGTGCAATCTTTAGTCTGTTTAAAGTCCATGTTATGTCTTCGTGTTTAGGTATGTAGTTCAGAAATGGTTTTTCTTTGTTGATTTTATACAATTTAGATGGGTCTGGTTCTTGTTCGTTTTCTGAGTCTGTTTCTGATTCACTGTCATTGTTATTAATAATTTGTGGTACATTTAACTTAGCCCTCGATCTTGTGGTTGCTATAAAATTTTCAATTGAGCTACAACTTTCATTAGATGGTGTTAAAAGTTCACATTCATCTATCGTTTCTTCTGTTAAAGGAGTTAATCTACTAAGGGTATCTGCTACCACATTTCTCTTACCCTCAAAATATTTGATGGTACACTCATATGTGCTAGCCTCGATTGCCCACCTGGCTAACGCCGTGTCTAATGGAAGTTTATTACCAAAAAATGCGCATAAGGGTTTGTGATCAGTTAAAATGGTTATAGGATACCCTAGACATAGATATTGAAATTCCTTTAAAGCTAGATGTATTGCAAGAAACTCTTGTTTAGTCGTGGAGTACCTTTTTTGAGTAGAATTTAATGATTTACTGAAATATGCTATGGGTCTTAATGTTTTGCTTTTGGTCGAATCTGGTTGTAGCAGTGCTGCGCCAACTCCGATATTTGAGCTGTCAGTAAATAAATAAAATGGTCTGGAATAATTTGGATGAGCTAAAATCGTATCTGATGTCAAAATATTTTTGAGACTAGTGAAGCTAGCCTCACATTCGTCAGTCCAGTCAAATTTAGTGTCCTTCCTTAATAGTCTATATAATGGGTCGGCTTTCTGACTAAATTTAGGTACGAACTTACGAAAATAATTCGCAAGCCCTAAAAACCGCTTAAGTTGTTTTACATCTGTTGGTCTAGATGCTTCTCTAAGTTTTTCGTTTTGGATACATCGGATGCCCTCAGTAGTGACTCGATGTCCAAGAAAATTAATTTCGTGTTTAAAGAATTCACACTTCTCTAATTTTAATCTCAAATGAGCGTCACGTAAACTCATTAGCACTTGGCCAATATCATATAAATGTTGTTCATATGATCGACTAAAAATTAGGATGTCATCAATAAATACGAAACATAGTTTCCCTAATACATTACTTAACGCTTTTGTCATTATTGCTTGAAATACTTTTGGACTATTGACATAACCAAATGGTAACTTTCTGAACTGCCACTTCTTACCATTTACCGCAAATGCTGTAAGTTTTTTAGATTCTTCGGAGAGTTCCACCTGGTGAAATGCGCTCCTCAGATCTAAACTAGAAAATATCTTTGACCCACCTAATGATCCTAACATATCGTCTACTCTAGGTAAAGGAAATCCTTGTATATGGACACACTTATTTAATGATCTGAAATCTATTACGGGTCGTATTTCCCCATTCTTTTTATGAACCACTATTACCGGGAAGTTGTATTCGGACATTGAAGGTTCTATTGTTCCTTCCTTTAACATTGATTTATTAACTTCTTCAAGTTGTTCTTGAAATTTATGTGGTATTCTATACGGTATTTTGTTGATTATTATATTAGGGTCTTTCAATTTAATTGTGTGTTTACATATACTAGTAGTCCCGATTTGTTCGTCATTGATCGTGATTACGTCTCTAAAGTTATTTAGTAACTGCGTCATTTTGTCTTCATACTCTGACATTCCACATGATATGTCAGCATTAACTAACCTTCTCAGTGCTGATGGCACTGTCTGAGAATTGTTTTCTTCATCAGCACTTAATGTGCTGTCACGGCTTCTATCAGCACTTCCGTCACGTGATATTTTACACTTCATCTCTCGGTTGCCATGCGTTGCAACTAATGGCTCTCCATTAATTCCAACTGCATGTACCTTTGACTTTTCATAAATTAGTTCAGGGGTTACGTTTCGTTCAAATGGCTTTGTTTTTTCGTCACTCAACACGTTTCCTAATCTAGATTTATGAGTCCTATTATTTAAACACTCCGATATAGTCGCTATATTTACTTCGACTTGCTGTTCGTACGTCTGGAGGTTTCCAATTATCATATTGTCCTTTAATATGATATCACTATCCGTCGGATTCATTACGAAAACTGGGCATATTGACACTTGATCTCCCTCTTTTTTTATGTCTTCGATTTTTATTAGTGTTTCGGCTATCACTAAACCACTATTGAAACTTCTTTTAGCTATAATATAACTTCCTGCTTCGTTGTTTTTGACAAATCCATACAATATTTGTACGCTGTTTGCCTCAACGACTTGGCTATTTATATGAACATTTCCGTTCTTCTCGCGTTTTTTATTTTTATTCCTTGACTTCGTTTTTACCTCGGATTTCATAACCTTCGTTTGCCCTTTTTGTTGAGGTTTAACCCTTACTTTCGCTATACTACTGCGGCTGTTTGTTCGTTCATTTATTTGTCTTATCAACGTTCTTCGTTTTGACCTATTTGAAGTAAGGACCAATTCTGATATTAAACAATCTGTGCTTAATAGTTCTTTAGTAGCTATTCTACGTTTTTCCATAAACGGAATTTTTTCTTCACCTAATTTCAATATTTTCTTATCAAAATCAATTTGCGCGTTCGTTAACACGTCCCTTCCTAATATTATGTCATAGGGTAGACTGTTGTTATTGATTAGTAAAGCGTTTACTGTTTGCTTATTTGATTTTGACACTAATTCAAATTTTATTTCACCTTTTACTTCGGAACGTCCGTTTATGCCTTTAATAGTCACGTCCGATTTCATTATGTTCTCGTGACTCGCCTTGTAATTAAAATTACGACTGTTTACAATGGTTCTCTCGCTTCCTGAATCTACTAAAGCTTCCCAATCAAATTCTTTACTATGTAAAATTATCGTTGGCTTAGAAGTCCCTTTTATCGTTTAATGACAGTCCGTCAATCCGCTTAATTCATCCTTATTTTTACTAATTGAACTGTTATATACGTTTCGCTCGTTTTTTTATCCTCAACGCTTAACTCTTCTTCTTTTAATAAATCGAACTTATTTTTACATTCACAATAATTTTTTGTATTGAGTGACGAATTACTTTTACCATTGAATTTAACGTGCACTGGATCTAATTTATTCATGTTCAATTCACATGCGTAAACGGAGTTACCGACCGTTTTCACGTGAACCGTACCTGGTTTTTTACTTGTGTTTGTATTTACATGTTTTTTCGAAAATCCTTGCCCTGTCCTTGATTAAAAGGTTGTTGAGCACGGCATTCTCTTCCTATATGGCCTATTTTGTTGCAACGGTAGCACTTAATTGTATCACTGTTACTGTGGGGGGTAGGGGTAGGGTGGGGGTTATTAGTGTTGTGTACATATGCTCTGCCTGTGTGATTATATTTTAATCTGCTTCTGCGTGCAAACCTACCTGCTGTTCCTCTTGCATTATATGCGTAGTATGCTTCTGCCTCTTCCTGCATATCCTCGTGAATATTGCCTTGATTCTCACCCTCAGGTTTTTCTATCAAAAAAGTTTCTGTGTCATTGAAATTCTTCTTTGGTATTAGGATTTTTTTGTCATGTGACAAAGATCTTATTTTCTTTGTTGTAGCGGACAGTAAATTAGCTGTTGTCTTGAAAGGACCTTCAATGACTCCTTTGATGATACTGGGGTTGATCTGTGGACCCAATATTGTTAGATACATTGATGTATTCATAAGATCTTGTGCGTGCTTTTTTAATCTGCGTGTGAATGATTCATCGCTTTCAGTTGCTGTCCTTATTGGAAATTGGGCGTTCATTGTGTCGTCATTTAAAATATAATCTGTGACTTCGCCAATTTTTTCCAATGTACTTAAAATGTCACTGGCAGCTGTAGTTTCATCTTTCAATTTATTAGTGTATAATTCATGACATACACTGTAGATATCCTTGCTGTCTTTCTGCACATATATGTCTTCTAGTACCGTGCATATTTCTTGGTATGTGCTATCTTTAAATGTTTTACCGTTAACAACGTTATTAACAGTAATTTGAAAATCTCCTAGCTTGCAATCAGCGCTCCTGAAAAGTATCTTCTTCTTTTCTATGTCGTCTTTATCCCCTAAGCTGGATATATGATTATTTAATAGACTTAGATGTTGTTTAAACGTATTCTTTTCCTCGAAAGCTGGATCTTCTGGCCTTCTTCTTCCTCTGAATATCGGCAACGAATCAGAATTAATTATTGTCGTACTCCTGCTCTTAATTATCTCTTGGAGTTGAGCTTGTGTTAATTCAACCGACATTTTTTCTTTGTTTGTTTGTTTCTCTTTCCTATGTGTGCTCTCTTTCTGTTCTATGTGTGTTTCTTTGGGGGGTGTTTTGGGGGTTGTTTTGGGGGGTGTTTTGGGGGTTGTTTTGGGGGGTGTTATGGTGGGTGTTTTGTTCTGTTTAGTTTTCTGTATTCTCGGTTTAGTTTTTCTTCCAGATCTAAGTTCTACAGATTCAGCATTTATCGCTTCGTCCTCTGAAGTTGGCATGTGTTTTCTATCCTAATGAAGTGTTATTTTGTACTTAAACAAGTGTAGTGCACGTGTAATCACAAATTACGAAAAAGAAAAAAAATAATAGGCTATCCAAAAAAATAATCCTTCAAACATAAAAAATAATCATTCGAATAATAAATAATAAATAAAATATAATTATTCAAATATAGAGCAATATTTGTTAAATCAATAAATATAAAATATTTATACCTGTCAATTAATAACAACACTCAGCAATTCAAAGCTAAAAGAAATGCATGCACACATACATCCTATAATTATAACTGCTGCAATAATGATTAATTATTACCTTGTGCTTATTGCTTATTCACCAACAACAACTCTTGACTAAACAGAACAGATTTATTCACCACTGGACTAAGTTCTAACACTTAGAACTTACTCTGATCGCTTCAAAAATGAGACTGAAAAAGCAAGGATGACATTACACATTATATGTTATACTCAAGTTCCGGTTCCATGTACAGTGGGTCCCGCTTATCAGGTTTTGTCGTTGATTTTTGCTCTGATGTTAACTGTTATGACATTAACTGTTAATTGGTTAACTGAATGTTCACTGAACGTTGTGCACTGACTGTTGAGTGTTCACTGAACGTTGTGCACTGAATGTCATGTACTGTATGTTAACTGAATGTTCACTGAATGTTATATATTCACTGAATGTTGAATGTTCACTGAATGTTAAATATTCACTGAATGTTGAATGTTCACTGAATGTAGCAGTTCGAATAAATACTTTTCAGATGTAGTATTTAAACAAATTAGACTCTCAATTTCTGGTTGATTTACGGCTTTTTTGCATGTTGTTTATAATCGAATGTTTTCCATCACCATTCGCCAACGTGCAATGCTTTACCCTTTAATGTCGCTTCCTCCCTCCGTGCTTTCCAGTTTCTTCCAGAATTTTCCAGAATTTCCAGATTTTTTTTTTTTTCAGACTGGTTAGTCTCGCTGATTGTCTCTGCTCATTCAAATTTCAAAAATTAGGCCATCTGTACTCTCCTTATCCTTCCGATAATTTTCGAGATGCCGTATGCTTGACCTTGAGTTGAATTATCTTTATACTTTATCACAAAAACTGAACACCTTAATTGAATCGTACCTTCATATAGGGTCGCAAAACCCGGTCTTGCTGTAATCAAATACTCTTCAATCAGATGGTTAACTTAGTTTTTGGTAAACTACAAAGCTTTCAATCTTTTACTTTAGTAATTGAATTTCCATTCATTAAATTCGAATTACTTAATCACGCACCATACGGCCACCAATGTGACGTTATCTGTTTATTCCTTATAACGTTTCACTATTTGGGTTACGTGTGATAGGATCCTACTCTGTTTCTTATTTTCAGATTCCTTTTTCTCAATATATCTCTTTCTACTAAATACTCATGGTACCATGCCCTAGAACCACCTTGCCACTATGGTTCCGACCTCAGGCCTCTGGTCCAAGCTTAACTGTATTTAGGGTAATAATGAAATGTAAGTAACACTTAAAGAGAATATATTCATTAGTCAAGCAAGGGTTATTACAAAGAGTATCTCCACTAGAACGCTCACAAGTTAATGTCTCAATAACTAAGACTGGAGACAAGGTGTGTAGCTCGCGAGAGCAGATCGGTAACTGACTTGAATGTTACTTACTTACAATCATATATGTTCGTGATGACAGTAATGCATACACAATAGCTGTGTTTGCCTTACTACACTATTGAATGCAAAAAACTATTGATTGTTTTTATTACAGATAATATATTATATAGAGTAGATTACATTTAGGAAATTATATTAAAATAAAAAAAATAATCAATTGATTGATTTAGCTAAAATTAATATATGATATAATATGATTATTACGATCGGTTAAAGTTGTTTCCAATAACAATCAAATAACCACGTAAATATTTCTTAAGGTAGCTAATATAATTCATTTATTTGTTTAAAATAAATTTAAATTCTTATTTTTGATCGAAATTTAAAGACTATACTAATATTTTACCACACCATGATTATATCCATGGTATCTAATAGCTAATCCACCATCATACCTGAAGAGGAAATTGCGTCTTATTAGATCGTTTGTCAAATACATCAGCTTATATCCCTACCAATCTCACTCTTTCTAAATGGTGTTCTATTTTGCTATTTTAGTTAATTATCCTCTGATAAAGGATACTGTGAAGAAGCTGATAGCATGATTATGTTTTTTCAAACACAATCAATATAGAGTATAATTCTTTGAGATTCATGTATGCTTTTAATTGGAATATTGGTAAATTTGGTCAAAGAAAGAAAACAGATAATCATATCATATCTTATTATACAACAGAAAAAAACAATGTCTAAAAAGGTCAAAAGATCATCTTTTTTATCCAAATCAAATTTCAGAAATTCTTAAATATTAGAGAACCTGTTTATTCGGAATAGCGTAGAAAATGAGAAAAATAAAACAAGTTCGTCCATACTGCCTATTATTGCTCAACGATCAATGATCTCATTATGACATCATTCTTCTTATTGAAAAAAGAAGAACTGTGAATCAGATTAAGGAGCTGTGATCAATTACTCTCAAATTAACTTAAAGTCCATGAAGTTAATCTTCAAGATCCAAGACTTTAATTGTCGATTCAATATAATATCCTTTGATCCTACACCATCAAAGACTGAAAATCCCACGGATTACACTTTGGTAAAGTTGTAACCGAGGAATTAATATATGCATCCTGAATATTGTGGAATAGATAGGAATTTCATAAAGGTAATTTACGTATTTGATGTAAGACTGCATGTTAATGAACCTGAATAATTTAAATCAGCCTTCCGATAGATCTACCTTAGCGTTTTCTTTAAGGGCTATGTTAAAATATCTCATACAATTGTTTTTAAGAGATAATAATGGAGAGATAAGATATAAAAGACTCTTATTTCAAAGTAATATTAAGTAATGGCTAAAAGATTGTTAGTTACATATAAGCAGAACTGTAAAATTCTGCATTTTAATTTCATGAGGAACATTTAGAAAATATTAATAGTGAATTAAAGTAATCTGATTAATTTGCCATGAATTGAGTTGCAGGTATTCCAGTAGTTCTGAAAGTCATATTCAGTCGTTCTGCAAGTCAATTTTTTCTTGATAGCGATATCATTTTAAGAATTTGAATTTTTCTGCGGTAGGTTCGTTGAATACTATTTAAACATTCTCCATACATCTCTCGGTAACACACTTTTCAGTTCCAAAATATTCCAATTGTCTTTTGATGCACACTCCAGAAATTTTTTTCGACACGAAACTCTCGATAATTTTTCTTAGTTTATTAGTTTGTTTATTTTTATTTATCAATTAGGAAGTAATTTCATATTTGAATCCCCATTAATAAGAATTATTATACTCACTACAGAATTAGAAATTTGATGAATTAAATTTTCGTTCTTTTTTGTAACATTTTATATCTTGGTGTTGCTGGTGTTAATAATTAATCCAATTATCCTTATCGCAACAATCTTGAACGTCAATCTTTGGAAAATCTTTTCCGAAAGTCCATTAATTCCACAATCATTCTTTTAACCGTCTATTCCTTAGAAATAATTCAATTTACATATTTACCTAAATTTTGGTGTAATTATGTTTCTGATAATACACTAGAATATAAATAGCAATGAAAGTGAAATTATTTTTATTAAACCTTTTCAATTTATTCTCAGAAAATTGCTTCTGACTCTCCTGATTCTTTTTATTTCCTCATTATATTTCGGCGGTAGAAACTAAATGTCTTCTCCTTCCCCATAAAGAAAACAACAACTAAGCAGTATAACGTGAGGAGAATACATTTCTCACTTACAATGAATTCAAACTGGAAATACTTACTCCACTTGCAATTGGAGCCAAATTACTTTTTTGAAACCAATTTTATTCATTGCAGAATAAAACAAATAGTATTTGTTTGTAATTCCCTTCTCCATTATGTTTGCTAAATTGATTAATAAATTATTTAAAGATAATTTAGTAAAGTGGTTTTATTTGAAATCTATGTTTCATGCAAGCAAACGTTTTGTGGTAGAGTCTCACATGACATCTTATTCTTCTTCCGTGTTTTAGCAGACATCGAAATTGACAAATTTAGAAGAGGAAATCATTATATTGTGAGGTTCTTGAATTATTTGTATATTTCATAGAAGCGTTATTTCACAATTGAAAGAAAATTTCCCTTTGGATTGATCGGGCTTTAGTTTAAAGTGGTTAAAAATTGTCATGTTTTACAGGGTGGGGCGTTAGTTTGGAAGCAAATGAAAGTGCATATTATAATCCAACGAAAAATATATTTAATAATTTACAGTTATGTATTATTACATAAGGGTTTTAAGAATTCATAAATCATAAATTTATTCAAAATGTCCCCCCTTGTTTTTAATAACCGCCTAAAATCTCCTCCGAACTCCTCCTACTGCGGCACGCAACTGTTCTTGTGGAATTTCCTTCCAAGATCTCTGGAGCGAACGCTTTAAATCATCCACACTGCGATGGAATTTACCACAGGCCTTTGATTCAAGAATGGACCATAACGAAAAGTCCATAGGATCAACATCTGGGGAGCAGGGAGGCCACATTTCTTTGGACCAAAACCGTGGAAGATGGTCATGGCACCAGTTTTGAGTGACATTTGCAGTATGTGAAGTCGCGATGTCTTGCTGAAATGTTCATAGAGTGTCATTACCGAAGTGATCCTTAGCTGACTCCAACATTGGCGTCAAAATATTCTCAATATAACATTCAGCATTGATTTTGGCGCCTTGTTCCACAAAAATTAAAGGAGATCTCCAAGTTTCTGAAACGGCGGCCCAGACCATTACTGAAGCAGGTTTCATGGTTCTGTGGAAAGTTTTTTGGTTGTATGGGATGTCTGTTGCACTTTTACCAATTATTCTGTCATTCCTTCGGTTGTGAGCCATTTCCACTGTGAAAAGTTTTTCGTCAGACCAAACAATTTCACCAGCCGTTCCAGACTTCAATTCTCTCAGAAGTGCTTTGCTTCTCTCCAATCTCTTTTTCTTTACAGCTTCTGACAGAGTCTGTCTCTTTTGGAGGGTGAAAGAGGACATCTTTAGGTCTTCTTTGACAACTCTTCTCATTGTTCTGGGACTCACATTAGCTGTTTTGGCTAACAATCGTATTGACCTTTTCGGGTTCCTTCTGATCTTCTCTCGGGCACATTTTATCAGTTGTTTGGTGCGTTGTGAGCGTGGTCTACCACTTCTTGGACGATCAGTCAAGTCTCCTCTCTCATTAAAACGCTTCACACACTTCCAAACAGTCGATCTCGCTATTGAGAGTCTTTGAAATGACGGAATCTGACTTCCCGGCACGGTGTAGAGCAATAATGGCTTCTCTTTTGTCTGACATTTTTGAATTGACTAAATTTTTGTAAAAAAAATAACACTGCCACGTCATAATGTAGTGTCTCTACTATAGTTCAAACCCTATCACCTACTTAGGAACTTATTTTTAAGAATTATATTAATGTTTGAAAAATTGCTTCCAAACTTACACCCCACCCTGTATAATATCAGATACATTAATTAACTTCAAGCAACTCGTATTAAGTTTTCAAAACAAGATAGTGAGCTGAATTTTCTTTTCATCACTTTGTATTCTAAGAGAATTAAAAATACAATATAGAGTTCTGTTAACAGCGAGGTAGACGACAATTTAACAATTTATCAATGCGAGGAAGGACTGAGTCTAAATTCCCGTTCATCTCATATTACTAGAAAAAATGTTTAGTTAACAATTTTATTGGCAGGTACGTGTAAGTGTATTTCGACTTCTCTTTTATTCAGAAGAACTGGATGAAAGCCTTAATTCGGAGTAATTGGTTCGATGCTTGTCAGTTAATTTCTTGACTTTGAATATTGTCTATCGTTAGAATGAATTAATTTAAGATAAACTTCAACGACGGAGTCATCGAAAGGAGTGAAATGTCTATGGTATAGCAAATAGAGTCCAAAAGATATTGAATGAAGTAGCTGTGATCTCGTACAGTATGGAAGAACTATTCAAATCATGGGTGAATATTATTCTTGTCTCCTCAAAATACGGACTTTAGTTCATTAATTTCGATATTCACATTGTATGTAGTTAATGAATGTGTTGAATAAGATTTTCAAATTTGGAAATGTCTTTATTTTTTCTTTGTCTCATATGTTCAATAGTTCATATCAATCTAATTTTTATAATTTTTTCATCTAAATGTATTTGTTTTTATAAAATACAAGTAATAATTTTACAATTGAGCTATTTTGCAGCTCATCTGGCAGGATATAACTTTCACCCATTAATTGACAAACCAACAAGGTACTCTAAAGATGAAAACATTTTTAATGGAACTGTAATTGATCATATTTGGATGAATTTTATCTCCCATAACAATTTACAGTCTGCCGTTGTCAAATGCGACATATCTGACCATAGGCCTATTTTATACCATTTTAAAACTGCAATCGAATAAACTAAGCATAATATTACTTACAGGAATTTTAAATCCGAATCTGATAGGAATAATTTTATAGATCAAATCAGACAATGTAATTATATTCATGACAGTAACGAACCTAATATTTTAGCTAATGTTACAAACTATACAATATTTTTTATCGATGTTATCCTATAAAAACTGGTAACCGTAATTTTAAAAAATCTGCTTGGATGACCCCTGACTTGAAGTTTTTAGTACACAATAAATGTAAGCTAGCTAAATTCGCAAGGCTAGGATAGATTTTAGAACGTTCTTATACATATTTTAGAAATAAACTGACTGACATTTTAAGAAAATCCAAGAATCTCTTTTATCAAACTGAACTTCTAAAATCTATAAATCCTAAAGAAACCTGGAGTTTTATTAACAATATTTTAAATCGCAATAGAAAACAAACGGATTTTAAAGTGAAACATTTAGATAGAATTTTATCAGGAAAAGAACTCTGTGACCATTTAAGCTCAATAGCCCAAACTCTGTCAATACCTGAATAGAACTAACTGAAATTAGTATTGCTGAGGTCAGAGATGTCATTTTATCTTTTGAGAATAAAACTAGCCATAAAAATGAAATACCACCTTCTCTTTTAATTGAAATATTAGATTTTATTTGTCAACCTTAAGGTAGAATTTTAAATTGTATTTTTGTAAAAATATTGTGAAATTGCTAGAGATGTGCCCATTTTTAAATCTGATTTTTAAGAAAATGTTAATAATTTTAGACCTATATCCACTATACCCATTTTATCGAAAATCTTTGAAAAAATTCTTAATAATAGACTTGATATTTTCACTAATAGTAATAAAACTTTAAACAGTTGTCAATTTGGTTTCAGAAAGAATGGCACTACAACTCATGCAATTTTAATCTTTTACATTATGTTTTAAAAATTTTTGATGAAAAAAATATTGTATAGCATTATTTATAGACCTGAAAAATGCATTCGACACGGTAGACGTAAACATTTTAATGAAAAAACTCTAGCACTGTGGCATTTGAGACAATTTTAATAAAATTGTATCTAGTTATCTTCGCAACAGACGGCAATATGATCAAATAAACGATTTTACAACAGACTGTACTACACTAAATATTGGTTTATACCAAGGAGCCATTTTAAGTCCGATTTTATTCAATTTGTATTTTAATGATGTATTTAACGTTGGTAATGATAAAGGTTTTAATTGTATTTTATTTGCGGACGATGCAGTTTTTTATTGTAGGAAGTCTTGTTTTAAAATTAAATGCTTTTATTAGGGAATTATCTCAATGGCTGGATTTTAATAAACTCACCCCTAACATTTCGAAAACTAAAATAATGATTTTTAATCCCAGTAAACCATTAACCCTCCCAGAAATATATTTTAACTATGGAATTTTAGAACATGTTCATCATTTTAAATATCTAGGCATTTTTATTGACGACAGACTAACTTTTAAAGAACACTTATAATTTATATGTAATAAACTTAGTAAGGTTAAAGGTATTTTATATGCAGCAGCCCCTTATTTTAATAGAAAATCCTTAATTTTAATGTAAAATTTCCTAGCCTACTCCTTCTTTATCCAATCTATTATAGTATATGGAAAATCTTTTAACGCGCTGCTCCAGCCATTGAGAACTATTTTAAACAGTATTTTGAGAATTATTTTAAATGTTAAAAGAGATTTTGATGGTAGGTTTTACTTGGCAAATAACGATTTATATAGGAATTTAATTTATTGAAATTTGACGATGCTTTATTATGATTTTATTTATTGAATTTTTTTCGCAAAGCCCTATTTTTTAATACCGACATTTTTAATACCTATTTTAGAGAATATATTCCTACTCACTCATACCAAACCAGATCTGCCCATTTTAATGTACCTAATTTTAGAACTGAAGCAGAAAGAAATTTTATTGTTTATAGGGCTATTCATCTTTTTAATAATATACCCGATAATTTGAAATGCCCCATATCACATTTTAAATTTTAAATTGTTTTAAAGAATACTGTAGGAATAAATATCTTGATTAATCTTAAGCCAACCCACTGCATCGTTCTTTTTATTTCTAGCTAGTTTAGTACTTTTATCATGTTTTAATTTAGATTGATGTATATATTTTAATGTTCCACAAGTTTGTAACTTTTCTGGAGCTGAATAAATAAAAAAAAAATCTTTAAATATAATTTTATCGAATAGTACAAATTACATTAATTCGGTATAAATAATTATATATTATATATTTGTAATTAAATTTTTAATATTCCTTTTTTTTAAATTTACCATTATAATAGATTGGAAAGTTGTTAACTGAAAATAAATAAAATAAATATATATTATAAAATAGGAAAGAAACCGGGTGAGTTCGTACATATTTCCTTTCAAGGCTTATAGAATCTTAACTATTCGGGATACAAGTTCGTTCTAACTCACAATCGAATCAATAGGTATTCACATAATTATAACTACAAACTAAATTATTTAAAGCCTTATGGTTCTCTCTTAATATTGATTTTAATGAGATGTATTCGTGTGTACGAATTCACCCGGAAGTGCGGTGAGTTCCTACAAGTAGAGTATCACTCCGTACAGTACTAAAAAAGTGGAATAAAAGGAAAATTCAGTAAGAATTTCATAAACTTTATGGAAACTATTACCAATCTCTTGAATGCCGTTTCCTTACAATTGACTGAAACACTTTTGAAATAAAAAAAATCACAAAAAGCTTCATCACCGAAGTCTTCCGAATTAGATTTTAGTTACCATCGTTAGCCTACGCTTTGCCACTGGTTAATTTGAGTTTTTCTTTCTTGAAATTTGTTTCTCTTTCAGTAACTCTTTTTCTAGGGTATCAGTTGTTATCATTGACCTTCTTGGTTATCTGCCCCTGCTGTTGCTCTAAGAGGAGCCTTTGGGAATGGCCGATATTCCTAAAAGTGAAACATTCAATCTAGAGGGGCCTGGTTGTAGCTCTTAGGATGGTGAAGTAGGAGAATGTTCAGTGAATGGTGAAGCAGGAGCAGGCTCGGTATGGTGAAGTAGTAGAGGGCTTGGTGGATGGTGAAGCAAGAGCAGGCTCGGTTGATGGTGAAGCATGAGCAGGCTCGGTGGAAGGTGAAACAATAGTAGGCTCGGTTGATGGTGAAGCAAGAGCAGGCTCGGTGGATGGTGAATCAAGAGCCTTCCACGGTGGGACGCCTCCAAGTTGGCGGAAGGGGATTTTGCCAGGGGTCTCCCCAGTGCGACTGAACTTGCCAGGAGGGAAGTACCCCCTTTAAACAACAGACGAACAAGGGCCCCTTTGGGGTCCAAGCTTTGATAGCCACCGATGGTTCGTTGAGCCTGCGGGCGTTGATGGCGGCCGTGGAAGCACAGCTTTGTACCATCCACCCAAACCCTGGACCACAATGTAGGGGAAGTAGGGGGATAGGGGAGAAATGAATAGGAGGAGAAGAGAGAGAAGGTTGGAGTGGAGGAGAGATAGGAGGAGAAGTAGGCTAGATAAGGAGGAGAGAAGGAGTGAGGGGGGAGGGGTTGGGACCGAGGTGACATGGAATGGGCAGGGAGTGTCGGTGAATGAGGTAAATAGAGATAGATTTAGGAGAATGGTGGAGAGAGTGAGGAGACAGGGGTGGGAATTGGTATACCTGACCGAAATAAGAGCAGAAAGAGATGGGGTGGTGTGGATGGGAGAGGATGAGGAGAGAGCGGTGCTGATGCACTGAAAAAGGGCGGGGTGCTCTTGATGGGAGAAGCTATGGAGAAGTGGGTGGAGGAAGGACAGAAGAAGTGGTTTGGAGGGAGAGTTGCAGCGGTTGTGGTGGGAGGTCTGAGGGTGGTATCGGCATACCAGCCGATATGGGGAAATGACGATGAAGGAATGGCCGATTATAGGAGTGAGCTGGAAGACCAACTGGCAATGGGGGGGGGCAATGAGAGACTGATTATTGGGAGAGATTTTAATGCAAACGTGGGTAGGGGAAATACGAGAGGGGGGTATGTGGGAAGTATGGGGTAGGTAGGATAAACGAAGCGGGAAGAGATTTATTATATTGGTGCGAGGAGAATGAATTGGCGTATGTAAATAGTTTTTATGAGGAATAGGAGAAGAGGGATGTGGTTTAATAGGAGGTGGGGGAGGTGGTATGAGCTTGACAGGTTTGTGGTGAGAAAGAGGGAGAGGCAGAAGATGTTTGAGCGAATGAGTACGGGGAGCGAATGTAGTTTGTCGGATCACCGAATGAAGGTGATGAGAATAAGGACGGAGAGAAAGAGATGGAGAGTGGAAGGGACCCCTTACAGAGCGTCGAGAGTGAGATGAGAGGTGTTGAAAGATGAGGAAAATAGTAGGGAGTACAAGAAGAGGACGCGTTTGCTGATGGAGGAGATGGAGGGGTAAGGGGGGGGGTGAATGGGAGAAGGCGAGTGGGGTGATGCTGAGAGCGGCGAAAGAGGTGTGTGGGGAGGTAAGTAGGAGGGTGGTGAATCCGTGGATGATAGGAAATGAGGACCAGTTGGAGAGGTTGACTTGGGAGGTTACGAGGGCAGTTGAGAGGAGGAATGAATGCCAGGTGAGGCTCGGTGCTAGGTTGAGATTGAGACGAAGAGGAAATGACAGAAGAGTGAGATAAGCTGAGAGAGAATTGGATGAATGGAAGAATGTGGTGAAGAGGTGTAGGAAGGAAGTGAAAAGGTTTTTGAGAAGGATTGAGAGAGGATGGTGGGAGGAAAAGAATAGGGAATGTAGAGAGGCGAGTGAAACTGGTAAGATTGGGGATATGTACAAATGGTTGAGGAAGTTGGGCATGAGAGGTATGAAAGTTATGAATGGGAATACGATTACGGTGAATGAGTTTAAGGAACATTTTGAGAGAGTGTCGTGTGGTAGGTATGAAGAGGATCCGAGTGTGATTGTGAGTTTAGTTGAGAGGGTGAAAGATCTGAGAGGTGGTGCGAATGCAAGGGAAGTGAATGAGTTTTTGAATGAGAATCTGGAGAGAGAGGAGGTTATGAAAGCGATGAAAGAGATGAAAGAGTCAACGCCTGGTGAGGATGGTGTGAGAATTGGATATATCTTGAATGCTTGTGACGGAGTGTTCGAGAGTGTGATAGGATGTGTGAAGAGGATGTTTGAGACGAGAGCGGATAAATTGGAAGGTTGTGTGAAGACTGGTTTGTTTGTGCCGCTGTTTAAGAAGGGTGATAGGAATAAATAAAGAGGTGTGTGATTGTTGTCTATGTGTAGTAGGGAGCTTGCGAGAGTGAATGCGAAGAGGCTTGGATGGTGGGCTGAGTGGGTGGGCCTCCTGGATGAAAACCAAGCATGTTTTCGGAAAGGTAGGTCCACAGCAGATGTGGTGCAAATGATGGTGAGAATGCAGGAGGATGTGGATGATTGGCTGATAATGATGAATGTGAGTCGCAAAAATGGTATGCTTTGGGTGGAGAATGAGAGACCGGTTGCGAGATTGCCTGATTTACGAAAGGCGTACCCTAGAGTTAACCAGCCAGCACTTTGGATGCTGCTCGAAAGGTACGGTATGAAAGATGCATGTTTAGAAATGGTGAAAGATTTGCATGAAGCGACTGAGTACAAGGTGCGTGGAAGAGAAGGTGTTGAGTGATAGTTGGATGCCTGAGAGGGGTTTGAGAGAGGGGTGGTCCACGACCCCAATTCTGTTCAACGTATACCATCAAGCTGTCATGAGACAGGCTGACGGATGGGTGTGTGATGTGGAAATGGATGCCTGGTGATTCGTTTGCAGGGGTGAAAGCGTGGGAGAGGGGTAGTGCGGAAGTGGTAAGTGTGAATCTGTCTTTGGCTTTGTTTGTGGATGATACGACTGTGTTGGGTATGAGTGGTGAGATTGAAAGTGGAGTGAATGTGATGAAAGAGGTGATGAGCAAATGGGAAGAGCGGAATAATGATGATAAGGAAGAGGTGCTTGAGTTTGGTACGAATGAGGGTGCAGATGTGAGAGTGCTAGGTAGTTGACTGGGTGCGGATGCAGATGTAAGAAATAGGATTAAGAGAGCGAGTGGCTTGTGGTGGAGAGTGAAAGGTTGGTTGAAAGGGTCGAGTATGTCTAAGAGGTTTCAGGCGAGAGTGATTGAGGCGTGCGTGGAGAGTAGTTTGCTGTATGATTGTAGTGCGCGAACGTGGTATAAAAGGGAGATTGATAAGTTGCAAAAGTGGATGGATAAATGTTATAGGTATGCGTGGAGTGACAGGAACGGGCAACCGTTAAGGCAAATGGAGGTGCGTGGTGTGAATATGTGCGATGTACGAGAGTTGTTGGGTGTGAGGTCTGTGAGGTGGAAGATTGAGAAGAGAGTGCTTGAGAGGATTGGTGTAAGAATGGGGAGCGAAAGGTTAACAAGAGTGTGTGTGTTTGGATGGTACGAAGGTCTGGAAGGGACGGAGGAAATGAGTGGGCGTAAGAAAAAGACTGTGCTGTACTGGAAGAGACTGTTGAGAGAGAGTGGGACTGACTGGACGGATATTGGGAGTATTTGTAATGATAGAGATGGATGGAAGGAAGTGGTGCGAAAGAGGTTGAGTCATGTGTATGAATGGTAGCGACAGAGAGGCCACATGTATGATTGGAATGGTGGAGTGGTGCAATTGGAACGGAATTTGTCACGTGTGGAAGATTTGGTATGCAGGTATGAGGGGTGTGGGAAGGTATGCAAGTCGAAGGGGGGTTTGTCTGTTCATCAGAAAAGGATCCATAGGACAGCGGATGAGAGATTAAGGTTTGAATGTAGTGTATGCGGTATGAATGTGGAGACTGAGGGTGCGAAAGTGAATCATGAGAGGAGCTGTACGGGTGGTGCGCTTGGAGGAATAGGAGGGAATATGGGGTGTGTGGAGTGTGGGTGCGTCTAGGGGGAATTACGCGAGGCATGTTAGGAGCTGTGGGGGTAGACAGGTGGGAGATGGGCTGGCTATGGGGGGTGTAGACCCGGGTGAGGGTATTGGGGGTGTGGCCAGGGGTTGAGGGTGGGGCCGTGCAGGCTGTGTGGACGGATCCTGTCGCTAACCAATATGGCGAAGGACCGGTGGATGATGAAGCATGCTCGTTGGATGGTGAAGTAGTTATAGTTTCTGTGGATGGCGTATTTTCTACTTGCTTGCGCTTATAATGATTTGAACTATTCTCAGCATATTCTGGAATAGCACAGTCCTTTAATACTTCGCTGGTGAAAAACTTTCTTTTCTAATTTATTCTTATCAAATTCTGAATTATTTCTGGATCTCTTTGTGGCATCTTACAGCGCTTCCGGATGTACTTTATACAATTTAGCAGCTTTAATTACTGATGTTCCATTTTTCCAGACGTCACATCACAGGAAGAATACTGTTCCGTTCGTTTACGTGTATAATAATCAGTGGGGGTCAGATGGAGTTGGGTCTGAGGGCACGGACCGCTGAGATAGAGTTTAGGGTGGGCCGTTTTAGGGGGTATTTCCAACTTTTTCGAAATTTAACTTTCCTTAGTTGAAAAAAGTTGTGATTCTAAATAACATTAATGCTGATTAAAAACAAAATGAGATTGACAACGTTATTGAGGTGCCTCAAGGACCCTGAAAATGAGATATGGGCGAAAATAGTGTTTTTTGGAATAAAAATATAATTTAATGAATATTGAGAAAATTAGGTCACTATGCTGACTAATATTCAGTTAGATCTATATCTTTTGATGATTCCCATATGAAAACGTTTTAATATTTTGAATTTCTTGAGGTGCCTCAGAGGGGTCAAAAATTTTAAATCACTAAATTCGGTAATGAAAAACATATTTATCCTTATGCCTAAATAATAAAGATGAGACTTTACTTCATTTCGAAATAAAATCTTACTACGTCAAACAATTTTTTCAGGTGCCTCAACAATATAGTGCAAATCTTACTAGAAAGTTGTAGAAGGCAGCGAATCAATTTTTAATAAATTTAATCATAAATTTCCTTCCAATACAAAACAAAAATAAGTATAATATCCACTCATAACGAATGAAATTCATTAGGAAAAAACCATTTGTTATGATTAGATATAAATAGAAAAAGAATATATTTAAACATTTTGAAAATCATTAAAAACTATATATTTTTGGCAACATTTATATGTTTTTTTTTTCGTTTCGAAACTTTAACTATAACCAATATGCTTCCTTAAATGTTTCGTCCACTTTATTGAGAAGGTGAAAAATTTCTTAAACTTGCTGGGCTCCATAAATTGCATCAGATCGAGTTTTAATTTGAACCACATTGGAGAATAGCAATGCATAATATAATACGTTAAAATCTTGAATTCTCTCGACGGGTTGATAGTGGCGACATAGAAACGAATAATTTGATTTCCTGTTCTGAGCCATCTTGCATGATTCATCTTCCCCGGTTGCATTGCAGCCGCTGAATCTTTTTGGGATACTTGTTTTTACCGTCAATTAATTCAATCAAGTAGCGAAATAGCAACTCATTTTCATGTAGCTAGCCCCCTTAGATGCCAACTTTTTCCATTTAGCTGACACACAGCAATTGGCAACTCATTTCCATGTAGTTGACACACAATAAGTGGCAACTCATTTCCATGTAGCTAGCCCCCATAAATGCCAACTTTTTCCATGTAGCTGGCACACAGAAGTGGAAACACATTTTCCATGTAGTTGGCACACAACAAGTGGCAACTCATTTCCATGTAGCTAACCCCCACAAATGGCAACTTTTTTCATGTAGCTGGCACACATCAAGTGGCAACTGATTTCCATGTAGTTAGCACACAGCAAGTGGCAACTCTTCTCCGTGTACATCTTTGCAACCGAAAAAAAAAATACTTGTCATTCATGGAACGTTATGATACCTAAATATGAATAGAAAATAAATTGTGATATATAAATTAAACTGTAGACAAAACAATACTGTAACTGTGGTATCTTTCTAACACATATTATTAATACTAATATCTAACACACATATATTATTAATATTAAAATCAATTGAGTGAAAAAAATATTCAGGTATATTATTGTGTCAATTTGAATTATTCAAATTAAATTAATAATACTATTGAAAGGATAAATATTATTTTAACATATTGAGTCTCTACCCAAGCAGCAAATCAACGTCGTCACGATGTTGGCTGAGCATCGTTTCTTGGTTGTCTGAACGTTGGTACAACATCAGTTTTCAACGTTGTCTGATTGTCGGTTTTTGGAAAAAAAATACGACGTCGAAAGACAACATTCGAACAACGTTGGTTGCCAACCTTATGTTTGTTTTCCGACATCTGTACAATGTTGATACAATGACAAAACAACGTCGTCACGATGTTGGCTGAGCATCGTTTCTTGGTTGTCTGAACGTTGGTACAACATCAGTTTTCAACGTTGTCTGATTGTCGGTTTTTGGAAAAAAAATACGACGTCGAAAGACAACATTCGAACAACGTTGGTTGCCAACCTTATGTTTGTTTTCCGACATCTGTACAATGTTGATACAATGACAAAACAACGTCGTCACGATGTTGGCTGAGCATCGTTTATTGGTTGTATCAACGTTGGTACAACATCAGTTTTCAACGTTGTCTGATTGTCGGTTTTTGGAAAAAAATACGACGTCGAAAGACAACATTCGAACTACGTTGGTTGCCAAACTTATGTTTGGGTTCCGACATCTGTACAATGTTGATACAATGACGAAACAACATCGTGCCAATGTTCGATTACGACTTTGTTTAGACATTAAAACACAAGGTTAAAACTACGTTGTTAATTCAACGTTGAAACAATGTTGTTTCGTCATTTCCAAACGACAGTGTTACAATGTTGAAACAACATAGTGCCAACGTTCGACTGCGACGTAGGATAGACATAATTTGACAAGGTTAATACAACGTTGCTACCAAACGTTGAAACATTGTTGTTTCATCATTTTCAAACGAGGCCCACGAAGCAAAAATTATTAGGACAATATTGCCCCAATATTGTGTCAATATTGGGGAATATCATACACAATATTGCCTCAATATCAACTCTACAGAAAGGGAATATCAAAACAGTTATCCCCTTGTTAACAAGGGAATGAAAATACGAAAGTGAATGGATATTCCCTCGATATCAAGGGGAACAAGAGGGAATAAAAATATAAATATTCCCTGGATATCAAGGGAACAGAAAGGGAATATCAAATCAGTTATCCCCTCATTAACAAGGGAATAAAAATATGAAAGTGAATGGATATTCCCTCGATATCAAGGGGAACAAGAGGGAATTAAAATATAAATATTCCTGGAATCTTCCCTAGGGGAAGAGAAAGGGAATATCAAAACAGTTATCCCCTCATTAACGAGGGAATGGAAATATGAAAGTGAATGGATATTCCCTCGATTTCAAGGGGATGCATGTAATGCTTGTTGCAATACTTACACTTATCAAGTGAAATATATCAAGAGATGTGTGATTTCATGAAGAAACTGCTTGTAGTTCAGTTAAGAGATGTACACAAATAACAACAGACAAGGTACCATGGATCTCAATAGGTTACATCATGAGCACCAAGGCTGTTAATCATTGAATGTGCATCATCTTACATTTATCTCTCCTGCAGTAGGACTATCGATGTCATATCAAGGTGTCGATAAGATGTAGCTACATTCGCCATTCTATTTGCTGTTGAGTGGGGTGGAGCTGCCATGCTGATGGGTGTTGAGAATACAGACATCAAGGATCATAACTGAAATAAAAAGGATAATTAACATTTAGATCTTCATTAAGGATTAGAATAGAAATTAAGTAGTACAAGGAGCATTTCCACCAACACCTTACACATGCAAAATAATTTAAACTGTTATCACTATTCAAATGAATAGAAGTATTTAATAAAAACAAAATGTATTTCATCTGTATAAGTAAATTGAATAATTACAAGAAACGTTAACAGACATTGCAAAACGCATTCAGTCGTTTAGATTAGACATAGCCCAGACTATAATTCATGGTAAATTCCACCAACTGTGACTTGTAAATGGAATTTTTTTCCCTTTAAGAGTAATATTCTAGCTAAGTCAAGTGGAATTTTAGCTATGTTGATTGGTAAAGTAATTATTAATTATAAATCAAAGGAGGATACAGACATCATAAAGTCCTTGGATAAGTAATAAGAATAGCTAATTTAGGATTCCCCCAAATGGTTTTCAGTTTCCCACTTTGGAGGAAACCTACCTTGATAAACCCTGAACAGCATATAAACAAAATTTTGATTTCATACATTTATATACATAAAAATACAATTATATTAATGACTAATATTATATAATGATAGCTACTTGAATTAATAAATTAATCATAAGTTCACCAATAAGCAATAGCTAGGCATAAAAATCAGACAATTTCTTTGATAATCTAACTGATTGAAAGATATTTGTATGTGAAAAAAAAACAGACCAATAGTTAATTAAATAACTTCCAATGTTGCAAAAAAGAACAGACTAATCGTAAATTAAGTAGAGATGCACCAATACCATATTAGTAACCGATACCAGTACCAAGTAGCTACAGTCACTTTAGAATTCTGGTAACCGACACCAATACCAAGTCTGATACCAGTTACTTTTTAAAAGTATAATACAGTTAATTAATTAACTTCCAATGTTGCAAAAAAGAATGGACTGATAGTAAATAAGTAGATATGCACCGATATCATATTAGTAACCGATACCAGTGCCAATTACAGTTACTTTAAAATTCTGATAACCGATACCAATACCAAGTCCAATACTAGATACTTTTTAAAAGTATAATACAGTTAATTAATTAACTTACAATGTCGCAAAAAGAACGTACTGATAGTAAATTAAGTAGATATTCATCTATTCCATATTAGTAACCGATACCATTACCAATTACAGTTACTTTAAAATTCTGGCAACCGATACCAATACCAAGTTGATACCAGATACTTTTTAAAAGTATAATACAGTTAATTAATTAACTTCCAATGATGCAAAAAAGAATGGACTGATAGTAAATTAAACAACTTCCAATGTTGCAAAAAAGAACAGACTAATCGTAAATTAAGTAGAGATGCACCAATACCATATTAGTAACCGATACCAGTACCAAGTAGCTACAGTCACTTTAGAATTCTGGTAACCGACACCAATACCAAGTCTGATACCAGTTACTTTTTAAAAGTATAATACAGTTAATTAATTAACTTCCAATGTTGCAAAAAAGAATGGACTGATAGTAAATAAGTAGATATGCACCGATATCATATTAGTAACCGATACCATTACCAATTACAGTTACTTTAAAATTCTGGCAACCGATACCAATACCAAGTTGATACCAGATACTTTTTAAAAGTATAATACAGTTAATTAATTAACTTACAATGATGCAAAAAAGAATGGACTGATAGTAAATTAAATAACTTACAATGTTGCAAAAAGAACAGACTGATAGTAAATTAAGTAACATCCAATGTTGCAAAAAGAATGGACTGATAGTAAATTAAATAACTTACAATGTTGCAAAAAGAACAGACTGATAGTAAATTAAGTAACTTCCAATGTTGCAAAAAGAATGGATTGATATTATCTAAATTGAGTAATTTACAAAGTCAAATTACAATGTTGCAAAAAAAGAACAAACTTGGATACTTGTTAAAAGATAATTGACTGCAATAAAAGAATGGACTGAAAGTAAATATATAAAGGAAAACACCAAATTAATCTGTAAATATATGAATGATCAAAATAGAATATTTCTGAAGTTTAGTTCAATCTTCCCAAATATCAGTTGAAATGATCATCAAATCATTCAAATGCACACTGGCTTCAGTATTCAAAAATCCAGTCTGTATTTGGTGCACAGAACTCCTCTGACTTTTTCAAAAATCTGAGAAATAGCTGCCAACATTTTTCATCAATTGGTGACTGGTCTAGTCCTCCAACATTTTTCCAGTTTCCCCTTCAAAAATTAATGATAATATACTTTAATATAGGAATTAATAGTTAAATATCCTTCGATATTGCAGGAATTTTTTTATTAGAGAAATTGAATATCTGTCGTCATATCATTGGAATTTATCATCAAATACAATTTGGTGTATTTGGTGCACAAAATCCCACTGACTTTTTTAAAAAGGTTAAAAAATTCACTAAGAATTTGCAATAATTTTAATTTGGCTGATCTAACCTAAATCCAGTCTATATTTTATGGTAAATTTCATCGATATGTCAGTAGAATTCCAGACTGGCGACTGCAGGAACTGGTAAACTGTTCTCCAAGAAATCCTCTATATTATAATATTTAGACTTTTTCAGTTTTTCTCAGTAGAAATGTAAAATACATGTAAATATAGGAGGAAATTAGGAATTGTTCGCATAGAAATGTTAAAAACATCCCATATTCTGCAGACTGGGGTCATCGTCACTAGAATTTAGCCCCTTTGAAAATAATATTCTGGCAAAGTCGCCCGCCGGCCAAGTAAAATAGCATCTCTCATAAACTCGCCATTTGTCTCTCCAGCTCTCTCCAAAATTCAACAAATTCTCTCCAAAATGATAAATTTTTCATAAATTCTCTCCAAAATAACATTGTAGTCCATGTTTCAAGGTGTGGCAGGAAAGTCACAAGTTTAGTGAGAAAATGGAACAAGGTCGCCACATTTAAGATAATTTAAAGGAGAAATTTGACTCTCTACTAAAGATTTTACACTTGGAAACATCATTGTGCAGTTTATGCTCTTAGTCTGATGCATGTGCATCTCTTGAGACTGTTTTGGGAGTGATTTAATCGTTATTTACATGTTTTTCAACTCATTTAAACCCTCAAAAGTTGCCAATATACTGGCAAGTGCCAAGTGGCGACTTTGTCCATACTTTTAAACATGTATTGTAGCATAGGAGAAAAATAGATAAAACTCGCCATTTGCAATTGAAGGGCTCAAAATAACTGTCACAAAATCGCCATTAAAATGGCGAGTTTGGACATGCTTTATTTTATTAGCTACTTGGAAAGTTGGTGATCTCTATAATTATTATTTAACTTCTATTCTAATTGGTATCATGGATACCAATTGAAATAAAAGTTGAATAATGATTATTATATAAAGATTTTTACGTGTTTGAAAATATGGAATCGTGCGATAACACGGAACTTACCCACCCTAATAACTATTTATTCCTATGTTAGAATGTTAGGTACCATTCATTACGGTGGATAGATTGAGAAAATCTTGGTGGATCAGCTGAATTAGTCAATTAGCTACTGGAAATTTATGTTGGATTTTTTCAGTTTTTTTAAAAGTCAGTGTCTCAGTGAGACTTTGTGAACCAAATACAGATCAAGATTCGGGATCAACCAACATTTTCTTTATTAATCCACCAACAATTAATGGTATCATTATATCATAGGAATAAACTAATTTGTATTTGGTGCACAAAATCCCACTGACTTTTTCAAAAAAGCTGAAAAAATCCACCATAAATTTCCAGTAATTTGGCTGATCCACCAACATTTTCACAATTTATCCATCAAAAATTAATGGTAACATAGGAATAAATAGCTAAAAATCAAAAGACTTTGTCACAATATTATTTTTAAAGGGGAAAAAATTCCACCGAAATACAGACTGGGGAATAAATAGGTATAGCTAAAAATCCACCACCTTGGGTCTGGGACCTTGGCTAGAATATTATTATCAGACACAGAGGGGAAAAATTCTGAAAAAATACATTCTGACCTAAATTCTAGGAATAATTAGTAGAGTTCATCGCCAAGTCCCGGTCTGTATTTGGTGCAAAAAATTCCACTGACTTTTTACAGAAAGCACCTATTTTTCGGTGGAATTTACCACGAAATACAGACTGGGAGTCTGGGCCAAGCCCAAATACAGACCGAGTTTTCATCTAAGTTAGCCTATCAAATTTAATTCAGAGTTCAGATTGCCAAATACAGACTGAGTAATGGAAAAATTTATGAATTTATAAGAGTATGGAAGCAAGACCCAGATTGTATTTGGTGGTAAATTTCAAAGATATCTCGAGAGATAGCTTCAATTTCTCTAATAAAAAAATTCCTGCAATGATGGAGGATATTTAGCTAGGTAGATATTAGGTAATTCATATACCTAGGTATTACCATTAATTTTTGGAGGAGAAACTGGAAAAATGTTGAAGGACTAGGTACCTAGACAAATTTATGAAAAATGTTGGCAGCTACCTACCTATTTACTACCTATCAGATTTTTGAAAAAATCAGAGTAGTTCAGTGCACCAAATACAAACTGGAGCAAGACACATACACACATTTAACTAGTACACTGAATAGGTTACAGGTATGATGATGATGGTATGTATCACCGTATCATGACTGCTTATTTATCTGGTTGATCAGAAAAATTTGTGGAACACCTCTTTGAAAGGTGTTCATTCAATGAGTGCACATCAACATTATTTTCAGTGTTGTTTTCATAATATTCTCACTTTGTTCAATGACAGGGTTACCTATTGTCTTGGGAGTCCGAGACAGACCGAGAAGAGAGGAAGAGCATTTTCACTTAAAAGTTCACTTGCAAAGTCACTACAAGATTTTTTTATTTTATAATAGTTCCTAAGAGACATAATTGCTTTTTAAATATTTTTTCTAGGTTTTAACACAAGAAGTTTTGTAGCAGATGAAGTAACACAGATCGAAATGATTCACATTGATCTCGGCTGAAAACTGAACGCTATTTCGAAAAGCGGGAAAACGGTTATAAAGCGGTGTTGCCATTCCACTGTTTATAGCATAAGAAATGTCGCAATCTACAGTTGAATAATAATTTTCTAATAACAGAGAGAAAACAAAAGAATAATATCTACGTATATTAAGAATAAATATAGTTTATATTCATTTGGATTTATAATTGTTATTTATTCTGTCTTGTTTCACCCTATTTTTTCCGAAAACTAACACTGACTGTAAATTGCAGGAATTCGGATAGGTTAGCAGTGTTGCAGCTTCATTGTTTTTAAACAAAGAAATGACGCAATATCCCTTTTTGAATAATTGTATAACAAAACAGGTACCTAAAGAAATAAAAAAAAGATGTATACGTTAATTATCTAGTTGTTATTTATTAACTATTATTTTTAAATATTACCTATCTGATAATTTAGTTTCAGCTATTATATTTCAAGAGTCACTGTGATGATGTACTATCAGAGAAAAGAGTCACTGTGATGATGTACTATCAGAGAAAAGAGTCACTTTGATGATGTACTATCAGAGAAAAGAGTCACTGTGATGATGTACTATCAGAGAAAAGAGTCACTGTGATGATGTACTATCAGAGAAAAAAAGTGTCACTGTGATAATGTACTATCAGAGAAAAGAGTCACTGTGATGGTGTACTATCAGAGAAAAGAGTCACTGTGATGGTGTACTATCAGAGAAAAGAGTCACTGTGATGGTGTACTATCAGAGAAAAGAGTCACTGTGATGATGTACAATCAGAGAAAAGAGTCACTGCGATGGTGTACTATCAGAGAAAAGAGTCACTGTGATGATGTACTATAAGAGAAAAGAGACCATGTGATAATGTACTATCAGACTACTAGAATCGCATCACTATAAAGTACCGTATGTTAAAATGCTGTTGTAAAATTACATAATAAAATCAAGTAAATTCTCCTTGCTTACTAATGCCTGTCAGATCTTCTACTAACGTTATTAAATGATATATTATATCCCAACAAACATATGAATGTCGATTCGATGCCGTTTGCTGTCGAATTCGTAGCGCTAACGGTGGGTATCGACTTAGCAACCATTTCGACTCATAGTAGATATCAGAATGTCTGTTTCTAAATGATATCTGAATTTACACTCCGAGTAGAAACACGAAAACCTATTCATGGTTTTAACAGCATCATCTTGATGTCAGCATGTCTGTTTCCAAACGATATATGAATTTATACTTCGACCAGAAGTGCGAAAACCGATACGTAGTTTTAAAAAATCGTTTCAAATTTGGAAATTCATTTTCTTATCTTCCTGTTTTATAATACGTATAGAAATGTAAGAATAATTTCTATTCAATTGGATTGTAGCTTTCTATATAACATATGTAGTGCTCCCTTTAAACTATTCCCAATAATTAATACACTTATAGGGGACTACGGCAGTTGTAAGTTTACGATTGAGCATTGGCACGCTGGTGCGATTGTGAACTGGATCAACGAAAAGTAAGCGATATTGGAACATCGGTTGTTGAACAATGTTCCTCCAGTACTGTGAAAACGAAATGGATAACCAATCAAGTGATTTTTCGATGGCTGCATTTAATGTGATGAATCTATCTAAACTGCTTATTGTAAATAAGCCCGGAGGGGCTCCTGAAGCTGTCATTGGTGAATAGAAGAGAAGGGGGTGGCGTCCAAACTGTTGTAGTTTGGATTATGTATTGTCTATTTTATATTTACCATGTATATAGTGTTTTTAACTCTCCATGCAGTTTAAGAGGATAGCGCTCTACAATTACGTACGAGGTCTTAGATTTTGTGTTAGGTAGGCTCGTAGATTTCATTTACTATCACCTCTCCTCTTCATTTCCCTCTTCCTTCCTTGAGTGCAGCCACATTACTAGGTAAGTGACAGCAATCACGGAGTAGCTTTTCAGCATCCATGAGCTTCGTGACTTTGTCCATCTAGCCACTTTCTTTTCTGACTGCTTCTTCCAGTCCCTTGTATTTCATTTCCTTTTGACGTCAGCGACATGGCCTCTGGTTGAACCTCTACTTAACGTCAATAATTAAAAGTTGGTGGGCTATTTAACATGTTCCATTTTAGAGTAAATTCTCTGTTATCGGACGGTTCCACATTTTCGAATATGTAAGAAATAAATATAATAATTATCATTATTAAATCCTTACCTAAATTGGTATCCATGATACCAGTACGTAAAATACAAGAATAGAAATAGAAATTAATACATAAATAATTTTTCTACGTAAAATGCGGAACCCCATATCCGATAACTTGAGCTTTCACCTAGTGCCAAAAGCTGCAAATGAGACTATTAAAATTCAGTGATTCACATTATAGATCATCAAACTTAAAGTGATAATCGGACTCAATAAATCTATATATAATAACTACCTATTATTTAACTTTTATTTCAAATGGTATCATACCTTCAGCTATTATGTTACTAATTAAATAGTGGTTTAATAATAATGATTATATTTTCCTTTATCACGTGTTCAAAAAAATATAGACGCTATTAATAACTTGGAACATATACCCTATTGCTAAAAATATTTCACAGAGCACAAAATTCCTGATTGTTCAATGAAACACAATTATATAAGTCAAAATATCAGACTAATTACTCAACTATTATGACCTATATTTACTGAGTGAGAGTTAATCTATGGTCAAATTTTAATTAATGCATTCATTACTTTGAACTTTCATCACAGAGCTTTCATCTTTATTCTAAGTCGTGGCCTCTAAACATTTTCTTTAATTTGAACTCATAGAGAACCAAATTTTCAAGGAGTTACAATTTTATAAAAATATGACCAACTCATTACTATTTGTAATAAGAATAAGTTGTGATTTTGGTTATAAAAGCGGTGCTTGTATATATTGTTCTATTCACTTTAAAATATCTTCAAGTATCTCCGGGTAGTTTAATATCAAATTTTTTTTAGTCAAATGCATCCACGGTGGCAATGTGACAGAGCTACAGGCACGACGATGGTTGGACCCACGAACGATACCCGGACACGTCACTTCATTTCTTCCCATTTAATTTATATATAACATTATGTAAAATTAATCAAATTGATATGCATCTAAACGTACAGTACGTTATATCATTGAAGTAAAGGTTTTCAATTTTAATTTATTTCTTTATTGGATGCAAGTGGATATCGTTTCGAAGCATATTAGATATATAATTAGGCGTCTGTTCGATAGAGAATCCCTATGTATGTTGGATGTCGTAATTTATCTTTCTATTCAACGCTGTATAACGGTATCGCTTCGATGCCAAATATACTTGATGTGATGCGGTTTAGCGGTGCAAACGGATATCGGTTTGATGTCTACTTGATGTCACCATGTCTAATTTGTTACTGGTATTCGATGTCGGAAGAGAGGTTTCACAGAGTCGTATAGACATCGAATAGATACATTCATGTTTGCTGGGATGTTACTAGTGTATTTTCCCGTTAAAAATAACGTGTTTCAAAGTTTCAATTTTGGCTCTTAACCCGTTAAAAGTGTACTCTCTCATTGAAATAAAAACATATGAATTAAATAATTAAATTTAATCCCGTGCGTATCATGATTACATTATTATTAATAATTTTCAAAATATTTATATTTTTCTATAAACTCCAAAATGAAGAAAAAATTTCTCTGCATTATTATTATTTTAGCAGTCTGTATTCATGATACAGCTTGCCATAAAGAAATTTAATTGTTAGTTAATGTTTTTAGATAGGAGAAATTACGGACAAAAAAAAATATATAAATAAATAAATAAGCAAATAAGTAAATAAATGTTTCTGGGGTTTTATTATATAGGTGGGATTTACATTACTAGTGTACCGGTGCCCGTCATAAATGACGGCATTTATTAAGTGCTCAAAATCTCACACTACAGTTTCTCACAAATACATAATATTGTTCAATGGCAATTATATTTATAGTTGAAGCGTATACACTTTACTTATCTTCTTTATTAAAAAAAAAAACATTTATGTACAAAATCTCGTAGCCACTTTACGAATTTCATCTAAATGAACATTGATTATTATTTCTAAAGAAGTTACAAACAAAAAAAATTATATATAAATCTTCACATATTGCTCTTTATTAAATAAGGGGATAAAACAGGCAATGTTCATCCGCTGTGTCATAGAATTGGTGAATGAACAATATAATTCACATTAGTTATAGAGGTTCGTCCGATATTGTACCAACATTGATGGATGACCTACTAAATTCAAAATATTAATCTATGTTCGTACGATGTTGTACCAACATTGGTGAATGACCTACCTAATTCACTGTTATTCGATGCTTTCCGATGTTGTTCCAACGTTGTTGAATGACCTATTAATTTCAAATTGTTATTCGATGTTTGTCTGATGTTGTACGAACGTTGTTGAATGACCTACTAATTTCAGATTGTTATTTGATGTCCATCCGATGTTGTACGAACATTGTTGAATGACCTACTAATTTCAGATTGTTATTTGATGTCCATCCGATGTTGTACGAACATTGCTGAATGATCTACTAATTTCAGATAGTTATTCGATGTCCATCCGATGTTGTACGAACATTGTTGAATGACCTACTAATTTCAGATTGTTATTTGATGTCCATCCGATGTTGTACGAACATTGCTGAATGATCTACTAATTTCAGATAGTTATTCGATGTCCATCCGATGTTGTACGAACATTGTTGAATGACCTACTTAATTCACATTATTATTCGATGTTGGTCCGATATTGTACGAACATTGTGTAATGACCTACTAATTTCACATTATTATTCGATGTTGGTCCGATGTTGTACGAACATTAATGAATGACCTACTAATTTCAGAATGTTATTCGATGTCCATCCGATGTTGTACGAACATTGTGTAATGACCTACTAATTTCAGATAGTTATTTGATGTCCTTCCGATGTTGTACGAACATTGTGTAATGACCTACTAATTTCAGATAGTTATTTGATGTCCATCCGATGTTGTACGAACATTGCTGAATGATCTACTAATTTCAGATTGTTATTTGATGTCCATCCGATGTTGTACGAACATTGCTGAATGATCTACTAATTTCAGATAGTTATTCGATGTCCATCCGATGTTGTACGAACATTGTTGAATGACCTACTAATTTCAGATTGTTATTTGATGTCCATCCGATGTTGTACGAACATTGTTGAATGACCTACTAATTTCAGATTGTTATTTGATGTCCATCCGATGTTGTACGAACATTGCTGAATGATCTACTAATTTCAGATAGTTATTCGATGTCCATCCGATGTTGTACGAACATTGTTGAATGACCTACTAATTTCAGATTGTTATTTGATGTCCATCCGATGTTGTACGAACATTAATGAATGACCTACTAATTTCAGAATGTTATTCGATGTCCATCCGATGTTGTACGAACATTGTGTAATGACCTACTAATTTCAGATAGTTATTTGATGTCCATCCGATGTTGTACGAACATTGTGTAATGACCTACTAATTTCAGATAGTTATTTGATGTCCATCCGATGTTGTACGAACATTGCTGAATGATCTACTAATTTCAGATTGTTATTTGATGTCCATCCGATGTTGTACGAACATTGCTGAATGATCTACTAATTTCAGATAGTTATTCGATGTCCATCCGATGTTGTACGAACATTGTTGAATGACCTACTAATTTCAGATTGTTATTTGATGTCCATCCGATGTTGTACGAACATTGCTGAATGATCTACTAATTTCAGATAGTTATTCGATGTCCATCCGATGTTGTACGAACATTGTTGAATGACCTACTTAATTCACATTATTATTCGATGTTGGTCCGATGTTGTACGAACATTAATGAATGACCTACTAATTTCAGAATGTTATTCGATGTCCATCCGATGTTGTACGAACATTGTGTAATGACCTACTAATTTCAGATAGTTATTTGATGTCCATCCGATGTTGTACGAACATTGTGTAATGACCTACTAATTTCAGATAGTTATTTGATGTCCATCCGATGTTGTACGAACATTGCTGAATGATCTACTAATTTCAGATTGTTATTCGATGTCCATCCGATGTTGTACGAACATTGTTGAAAGACCTACTAATTTCAGATAGTTATTCGATGTCCATCCGATGTTGTACGAACAATGTTGAATGACCTACTAATTTCAGAATGTTATTCGATGTCCATCCGATGTTTTACGAACATTGTTGAAAGACCTACTAATTTCAGATAGTTATTCGATGTCCATCCGATGTTGTACGAACATTGTTGAATGACCTACTAATTTCAGATTGTTATTTGATGTCCATCCGATGTTGTACGAACATTGCTGAATGATCTACTTAATTCACATTGTTGTTCGATGTTCGTCCGATGTTGTGCCAACGTTAATATGTGATTGACTAAATTCACAACGTTGTATCGATGTTCGCACAATATTGTGAAACAACAAGACGACCTTGATACAATGTTACAATGCTAATACAATGTCGTACCGACGTTGTTTTGCTGCCTGGGTATCATTTTTGTGTTTGATCCTCACATTTATAAAAACTGTTTGAGTAACACTAGTTGGTGAATCTTAATTTTTTCTCTTATCTTTTTGATCATTCTTTCCTTTGAAGACAAATAATGAAATAATGAGACAAATTTCAGCTAATTGAATTCGCTAGTATTATAAAAAATGAAATCCTTTGGAAGCTCGATAACGAATACGAAAGATAGTAAGGAAATTATATGTACACTAGAGATGTGCTTAGATACAGAAATAGGAAAAATTTATACATTTAATTTAATTGACGTAAATTTCAATATTTTATAAGTAATAAATGATTATTTGATTTAATTATAAAAATTGAAGGGATTTGAAATTTCAATTTTATTCCCTCCTAAATAGTGAATATCTTAAAATCACAGTGGCTGTTTAAAAAACCTTCCACGGTGTAATTGAGTAGAATAAATTAATCAATGAATGTATATACAATATAACTATACAAAATATCAATTAAATAATGTGTATCACTGTATAACACATAACGTATCAATTTTAATAGAACACAGCGAAAGCCAATAAAAAGAAGAGGCTTGTAGATGTGCTGATACGGTAAGGTATTGTTAGGGTCAAAAAACTTACATCAATACTATTGTATTTAAAAATTAGAATAAAGTGTACATTAGTCTACGCATTTCACTCCCAGTATTTAAGTTACTCTGAGGAATAAAGTGTACCGCCAGACCTCGGTTTTAGTTAAACCTGCTTTTATAAGAGGATGACTTGAAGCGGGTTCTCTCCCGATGTAAGTTAATTTAATTTACAAGTTAGTGTAAGGTGCCATTTTTGACTTGAAGCGAGGTTCGCCTGTACTTACATCTACGTAGTTTCACTCTTATCTTAGAAATTACCTTAAATAAAAAGACGAAACAGAATAAAAGAGATTCGTGGCATCATTATTTCTCAGTAAATTCGATCACTTCAAATCCAACTTTATAATTTTGTTTTGTTAATTCTCCCCAAGACTAACAGGGCAGTCATTGAGGCAGTAATCACTGAATAGCAAATCCGTTCCTTCATGTGCTTTATGTAAGAAAACGCTTGACCTATTGCTTGTTATGATCTACATTTGACAGTGAGAACTGAAAAGAGAATGATGAAAATAATATGGCTATTCATAGATAATATTGATACAACCTAACCCACTATCTGCTCTGTTATGAAATACGTTAAATATTTAAAATATTAATCTTAAACAATTATTTCATGCATGAGCAATCACGTCGAAATGAGTTCAAAATAGCTTTAATAATTATAATTATTTGAAATGTATGATGTAAAAAATTTTTGTTACATTGTACATCTTACCATTAGTTACCCAGGCAGCAAGGATTTATTCCTGGGACATTAAGGGAATATCCCAGGAATATATCCTTCTTCCCAGGGTTATTCCCTTAATATCCCAGGAATAATGCTTGCTACCTGGGTATAGTAGAGTAATCATAAAACATATAAGGGAAATATTAAGGGGCCCGTTCCTGGATTTTGACGACTTTTTTATTAATGAAGCTACGGTTTTGAAACTTACCCATATGTTAAATTGAATTCCCTTTCGTTTTTGTTCTGGCATTTTTTTAATTTCACCCATAGAAAATGAGTTATTCAAATTTGAACGAATTTCGACCCATTTTCAAAGAGTCTAAGGCGTTTACAATTTTGAACCTACGGCTTTGAAGTTAATTGCATTTGATTCTCAAAGAGATGCTCAACAAAACTTCTGCCATGGAATTTTGATTTTCAAATTGGTTTTCAGAATAAATGAATTTTCGTGAAAAAAATCAAAATTTCGAAGATAAATGCTTTATGATTTTGAATATCAAAATTTGCAGCTTTTTGGAACTACTAGAAAATCCCATTCAAGTTCGATTATCTGACACGTTGCATCCTGCGTGTATGAGGTATAGCGGGTAACTGAGTCATATTTCTTTGCTTACTTTAGTCTGTGTGCCATTATTGGCACGTTTGATACCTAATATAGCAAAATAATTATTAATTACGAATTACAATTGGCTGAGAGATCGTTTTTAGAGTGCATTTCGACTCCCTAACCCCCACGTCGCCCATTCCCTTTCTCCCTCTCACCAGGAGTTAGAGTTACACTAGAGATATGATATTTTGCACACACTATGAAAAGGTTATAAGGAAATCTTTGTGCGTTATTTTTTCTGAAATTTTGCAATTTTTCCGGGAATGGACCACTCAATACGGTTCTGCATTTTGAAATAAAATAGTTGTAGTCTATTTGTATGTACAATCTCTGCACAAATCGTGAGAAGTTCAATATGCTTTACGTTAATCCGTAAACTTATTAAAAACAATTATTTCATTACACATTATAGTTTTTTTTTTCCTAAATACTTAAGCTTATATATAGAGATGACACTTTAACAGCACTTCCGTGCACATGACCTTTTCCTATCAACTAAATTGGTCTTGGACATCTCATCCACAAACATTTCGGCCACAACATCTCGTCCACGGACATATCGTTCAACGGATATTTCATCCACGGATATTTCGTCCCCGGTCATTTCATCCACTGACAATTTGTCCACGGACAATTCGTGCATGAATGGCTCTATTTGGTAATTTAAAATATTTATGGTATATGTTTTATATTATTTTTCACTATTCCATTAATAGGCAGGTGTAAATATGCAATAATATAATAGTGATATAAGCCGTATATAAATTAACACATGAAAATGTCTATCAATTGATTACAGTTATAAAATTAAATATGCTAAACGGGGTTGACAGTATCTTTAAGTCATTTACCTCGTTTAATATTTTGCATTAATTAATTAATTATGAGTATCTAAGATATGGAACTGAAATAACAGAGTCCAAACAAGAATAAATGTGTGGATACATAGAAATTAAAGTAATTAAAATAGAGGTAAATAATAATAATTATTATTATATATGTATATTGTATCAGTCCGAAAAACAAAACAGTCCAATAACACGGACGTTTTTACTTTTAAATAATTAAACGTAACACTAAAAAGTACCAATATGTAGCTAATTCTTATATCATTCTTTTATTAGTATTATAGTATATTATATACCTGCGGGAAAGTTCTTTTTGTTTGTGTTTTCATCCTAAACCATATTCAGATGTATTGTGGAATTTAATTCATTATCATAATTTCAATATATCTCAAATTGCCTGAGAAATTGTATGAGAATTGTATAAGATACACCACAAGGAGAAAAGTCAAACTTAATTATTACTGAAAAACATTATTCAATGAAATCATTTCCCATTCACCTCTAGCTAGAGCTAAAAAAAACTGATATTGAATTGAGCATTGCTCCCTCTTGAAAAAGTTTAGCAGTGCATGCAGTTCACTCTAATTGGAGCAATCCTATCTGAACATAAAACGATTCTAGAATATTCATAATTGAGAAAAAAATATTGCATGAACTTTCATTTGAAAGCTTGGCTAGAAATATAGGAAACAATTGGAATGATGAATAAAAAAATTGTGTTTGTTGTGGTTTGATGTCTGAAAAACATGTACTTCTAAAAGCCTTTTTATTGCGTAAATACTGCGCATATATCAGAGGATTATTATTCAGGATTATTTTCTATAAATCGAAATATTCTATGAATTCAAATTTTCTGAAAATTCATGTTTTTTTTAAATTAAGATTTTCAAGAACTTCAAAAAGGAAAATAATGCATAATCCTAATATATCAGTATAATATTTTATATTTCAAGCTCACATATCATCCACCAATTTCAAATATAAAGAAAATTTGAAGAGGTATGGTATTCTTATTACCAATCCATTAATTAGAGAAATTCGCTCTGATTCACTCCATTAAATCTTCTCTCGTCAATTGCAGTTCGCTTTTCTTCTCGTGTGTTTACAGACTCCAACTAATTAAGGTTACTTCATTCATTGACAATGGCGTCTCGATATTGAACACAAGCGGTAAATAATCCCTAAGTGATTTCCATTTGACTGAAATCGAATTCATTTGGATATATTGCGAGAAGGGGAGCGTCATTCATCGCGTCACAATCGGAGTGAATAGAAGCGAATTACGATAAGTGAACGAAAATTCAAATCCCGTGATAAGTGTATTAAATTTTGTGATCTTCAATATCATCAATTGATTGGAATTCATTTGCAATAAAACAACAGAGCTGTCCTTGAAATAAGGCTATTTAATACACAACATATTATTAGTCGAGATGAGAGTATTGATGACTATATAGTTTGAATGCACTCTCACTTACTCCAATCAACCAACTAAGAGAAAACCGGGCGCCTTTTCATGGCGAGAGAGATCAGGTCACAACCTGCATCCTGACGCCGTCTCAGGGACTACCTTCATACGGCCACTGCGAAGGATGCTGTGATCGGATTGTTTAAATATTATTATATTTGATTTGATTCAATGATTTTACCCAAGCTACACTCTTACATCTGTTGGAGGTTCTTCCTTTGTCAGGTTCTGGAGTACGGTTTTGAGTACATGGGTTTCAAGGGGGAGTGATGAGGAGAGAATCACCATGCTCCGTTGTTAACATAAGGTCTTGCGCACAGCTGGCTGTGAACAGAACCCTTTCTTATATGAGTATATTGTGCTTTTTGAAAGCTCCTTTGTCCTCGTGATTCCTTGTGACACTGTAGCTCACTCTACTCCACTTTAGTTCACTCTACTCTTCTGTCGTTCACTCACGCCACTGTACTTCACTCTACTCCACTTTAGTTCACTCTACTCCACTTTAGTTCATTCTACTCTACTGTAGTTCACTCTACTCCACTGTAGTTCACTCCACTCCATTGTAGTTCATTCTACACCACTGTAGCTCTCTCTACTTCACAGTAGTTCACTTTACTCCACTGTACTTCACTCTACTCCACTTTAGCTCACTTTAGTCTAGTTTAGTTCACTCTACTTCAATTCAGTTCACTCTACTCTACTGTAGTTCATGATTCTTCACTTCAGTTCACTCTATTCTACTTAGGTCACCCTACTCCACTGTAGCTCACTTCAATCCACTGTAGTTCACTCTACTCCACTGTAGTTCAGTTTACATCACTTTGGTTCACTCTACTTTACTGTTGTCCATTCTACTCTTACGTATTTATAATTTACTCCACTGTGGTTCACTCTACTCCACTTTATATTGTTCTACTTTACGGAAGTTCAAGATAATGTGGTAAGGAAAAGCGTAAATCATTCATAACTTTCTCTAAGATTAAAATCTAGAGGCGCTACAAATTAAGGATACCGAAAAGAAACGCATTGTTTTCTAAGATTAAAAATATGCTGAACCTATTGTGTTCATTTTTTAACTATGCATTTCAATTTTCTTTTTAATTTTCATAATAATCGATATTTCATTTTGATTAAATAGGAATATCTTAGGAGCGTTACTGAAGAGTATTCCCATTTCATTATCCTTTTACAAATAATTCCATAATTCCTTCATGTTACCGGAGATCATATGTAATGCCCCTAACTGAATCGTATAAACTTTTAAATCTTTAAATCTTAACCTAAAAAAAAGGGTTTCAATGATGAGAAAAACGGCGAAATATTCAATTCCTGAAGTCATTTTATGATTCATTTCAGTCTCCCTTGATCAATACCTTTTGTCTTTTAAGAATTACCCAGCATGTCAACTAGAATGATTCTACGCTATAAGAGCTCATGTCTTTCTAATAATAAACTAATAATTTTTTACGTATCTGACAGTATGCTGACCAAATAGACAAAGAATACTGTATGTTCTTAACAGTATGCTGACCATATATACCTAAAAATCTCAACGTTCTTATTAGTATGCTGACCACATATATAGAGAATACTCTACGTCCCTGAAAAGCAGATACATATTCCTGATAGAGAATACTTTACGACACTGACCGTATGCTAACCACATAGACAGAGACTACTCTACATCGCTGATAGTAAGCTGACCACATAGACAGAGAATAATCTATTTTCTTGACAGTATTCTGACAACGGAAAATAAGAAAATTTTACGTATCTGACAGTATGCTGACCACATAGACAGATTATACTTTATGTTGATAACAGTATACTGATAAAAGAAACTCTACGTCCCTGATAGTATGCTGACCACATAGAATAAGAATGTCCTACGTCTCTGATAGTATGCTGACTATATAGATAGAGAATACTCTACTTCCCTGTAAATAAGCAGATATTTATTCCTGAGAGAGAATACTTTCCGTCTTTGACAGTATTTTGACCACATAGACAGAGAAAACTCTACGACCCAGATAGTATGCTGACCACATTGACAGATTATACTCTATGTCCTTAACAGTATGCTGACTACATAGACAGATGATACTCTATGTTCTTAACAGTATGCTGGCTACATAGAGAAGAAAAAATACTCTACGTGCATGACAGTATGCTGACCACATACACAGAGAATATTCTACGACCCTGACGGTATTCTGACAACGAAGGAAAAGAAAATTTTATGTATCTGACAGTATGCTAACCACATAGACAGATTATACTATGTGTTGATAACAGTATGCTGACAAAAAAAACTCTACGGCCCTGACAGTATGCTGACCACATAGAATGAGAATATCCTACGTCTCTGATAGTAAGCTGAATATATGATAGAGAACACTCTACTTCCCTGTAAATATGCAGATATTTATTCCTGAGAGAGAATACTTTCTGTTTTTGTCAGTATGTTGACCACATAGACATAGAATATTCTACGTTCCTGCCAGTATGCTGACCACATAGACAGAGAATATTTCACGATCCAGACAGTATTCTTACCACAGAGACAAAGAATATTTTACGTATCTGACAGTATACTGACCACATATACAATGAATACTCAACGACCCTGACAGTATGCTGACCAAAGAGACATGTTGTACTGTATTGTACTACTCTATGTTCTCAACAGTATGTTGACCACATAGATAAAAAACTCTACGGTCCTTAAAGTATGCCGACCACATAGACAGAGAATAATCTACACCTGACAGCATGGTTACCACATAGACAGATTATACTCTATGTTCTCAACAGTATGCTGACAACATAGAAAAAATATACTCTAAACTCACACACTATGCTGATCACATCGACAGATTATACTCTATGTCCCTGACAGTATCCTGACTACATAGACGGAGAAAACTCTACGACCCAGACAGTTTGCTGACCACATAGACAGAAAATACATTACGTCCCTGACAGAATATTGACAATATAGACAGAATAATCTCTATGTTATTCACATAATGCTGAACACATGGACATTGAATAATCTACGTTCCTGATAGTATGCTGACCATATAGATAGAGAATACTCTACTTCCCTGTAAATAAGCAGATATTTATTCCTGAGAGAGAATACTTTCCGTTTTTGACAGTATGTTGACCACATAGACAGAGAAAACTCTACGACCCAGACAGTATGCTGACCACATAGACAGATTATACTCTATGTCCTTAACAGAATGCTGACTACATAAACAGATGATACTCTATGTTCTTAACAGTATGCTGGCTAAATAGAGAAAAAATACACTACGTCCCTGGCAGTATATTGACAACATAGACAGAATAATCTCTATGTTATTCACATAATGCTGAACACATGGATATTGAATAATCTACGTTCCTGATACTATACTGACCACATAGACAGATTATATTCTATGTCCTTAACAGAATGCTGACTACATAAACAGATGATAATCTATGTTCTGAACAGTATGCTGCCTACATAGACATAAAAAACTCTACGTGCATGACAGTATGCTGACCACATACACAGAGAATATTCTACGACCCTGACGGTATTCTGACAACGAAGAAAAAGAAAATTTTATGTATCTGACAGTATGCTAACCACATAGACAGATTATACTATATGTTGATAACAGTATGCTGACAAAAAACTCTACGGCCCTGACTGTATGCTGACCACATAGAATGAGAATATCCTACGTCTCTGATAGTAAGCTGAATATATAGATAGAGAATACTCTACTTCCCTGTAAATATGCAGATATTTATTCCTGAGAGAGAATACTTTCCGTTTTTGTCAGTATGTTGACCACATAGACATAGAATATTCTACGTTCCTGCCAGTATGCTGACCACATAGACAGAGAATATTTCACGATCCAGACAGTATTCTTACCACAGAGACAAAGAATATTTTACGTATCTGACAGTATACTGACCACATATACAAAGAATACTCAACGACCCTGACAGTATGCTGACCAAAGAGACATGTACTACTCTATGTTCTCAACAGTATGTTGACCACAGAGATAAAAAAACTCTACGGTTCTTAAAGTATGCCGACCACATAGACAGAGAATAATCTACACCTGACAGCATGGTTACCACATAGACAGATTATAAACTATGTTCTCAACAGTATGCTGACAACATAGAAAAAATATACTCTAAACTCAGACACTATGCTGATCACATCGTCAGATTATACTCTATGTCCATGACAGTATCCTGACTACATAGACGGAGAAAACTCTACGACCCACACAGTTTGCTGACCACATAGACAGAAAATACACTACGTCCCTGACAGTATATTGACAACATAGACAGAATAATCTCTATGTTATTCACATAATGCTGAACACATGGACATTGAATAATCTACGTTCCTGATAGTATGCTGACCATATAGAGATAGAGAATACTCTATTTCCCTGTAAATCAGCAGATATTTATTCCTGAGAGAGAATACTTTCCGTCTTTGACAGTATGTTGACCACATAGACAGAGAAAACTCTACGACCCAGACAGTATGCTGACCACATTGACAGATTATACTCTATGTCCTTAACAGTATGCTGACTACATAGACAGATGATACTCTAAGTTCTAAACAGTATGCTGGCTACATAGAGAAAAAATACAATACGTGCATGACAGTATGCTGACCACATACACAGAGAATATTCTACGACCCTGACGGTATTCTGACAACGAAGAAAAAGAAAATTTTATGTATCTGACAGTATGCTAACCACATAGACAGATTATACTATATGTTGATAACAGTATGCTGACAAAAAAACTCTACGGCCCTGACAGTATGCTGACCACATAGAATGAGAATATCCTACGTCTCTGATAGTAAGCTGAATATATAGATAGAGAATACTCTACTTCCCTGTAAATATGCAGATATTTATTCCTGAGAGAGAATACTTTCCGTTTTTGTCAGTATGTTGACCACATAGACATAGAATATTCTACGTTCCTGCCAGTATGCTGACCACATAGACAGAGAATATTTCACGATCCAGACAGTATTCTTACCACAGAGACAAAGAATATTTTACAAATCTGACAGTATACTGACCACATATACAAAGAAACTCAACGACCCTGACAGTATGCTGACCAAAGAGACATGTACTACTCTATGTTCTCAACAGTATGTTGACCACAGAGATAAAAAAAACTCTACGGTTCTTAAAGTATGCCGACCACATAGAAAGAGAATAATCTACACCTGACAGCATGGTTACCACATAGACAGATTATAAACTATGTTCTCAACAGTATGCTGACAACATAGAAAAAATATACTCTAAACCCAGACACTATGCTGATCACATCGTCAGATTATACTCTATGTCCATGACAGGATCCTGACTACATAGACGGAGAAAACTCTACGACCCACACAGTTTGCTGACCACATAGACAGAAAATAAACTACGTCCCTGACAGTATATTGACAACATAGACAGAATAATCTCTATGTTATTCACATAATGCTGAACACATGGACATTGAATAATCTACGTTCCTGATAGTATGCTGACCATATAGAGAGAGAGAATACTCTATTTCCCTGTAAATCAGCAGATATTTATTCCTGAGAGAGAATACTTTCCGTCTTTGACAGTATGTTGACCACATAGACAGAGAAAACTCTACGACCCAGACAGTATGCTGACCACATTGACAGATTATACTCTATGTCCTTAACAGTATGCTGACTACATAGACAGATGATACTCTATGTTCTAAACAGTATGCTGGCTACATAGAGAAAAAATACAATACGTGCATGACAGTATGCTGACCACATACACAGAGAATATTCTACGACCCTGACGGTATTCTGACAACGAAGAAAAAGAAAATTTTATGTATCTGACAGTATGCTAACCACATAGACAGATTATACTATATGTTGATAACAGTATGCTGACAAAAAAACTCTACGGCCCTGACAGTATGCTGACCACATAGAATGAGAATATCCTACGTCTCTGATAGTAAGCTGAATATATAGATAGAGAATACTCTACTTCCCTGTAAATATGCAGATATTTATTCCTGAGAGAGAATACTTTCCGTTTTTGTCAGTATGTTGACCACATAGACATAGAATATTCTACGTTCCTGCCAGTATGCTGACCACATAGACAGAGAATATTTCACGATCCAGACAGTATTCTTACCACAGAGACAAAGAATATTTTACATATCTGACAGTATACTGACCACATATACAAAGAATACTCAACGACCCTGACAGTATGCTGACCAAAGAGACATGTACTACTCTATGTTCTCAACAGTATGTTGACCACAGAGATAAAAAAATCTCTACGGTTCTTAAAGTATGCCGGCCACATAGACAGAGAATAATCTACACCTGACAGCATGGTTACCACATAGACAGATTATAAACTATGTTCTCAACAGTATGCTGACAACATAGAAAAAATATACTCTAAACTCAGACACTATGCTGATCACATCGACAGATTATACTCTATGTCCCTGACAGTATCCTGACTACATAGACGGAGAAAACTCTACGACCCAGACAGTTTGCTGACCACATAGACAGAAAATACATTACGTCCCTGACAGAATATTGACAATATAGACAGAATAATCTCTATGTTATTCACATAATGCTGAACACATGGACATTGAATAATCTACGTTCCTGATAGTATGCTGACCATATAGATAGAGAATACTCTACTTCCCTGTAAATAAGCAGATATTTATTCCTGAGAGAGAATACTTTCCGTTTTTGACAGTATGTTGACCACATAGACAGAGAAAACTCTACGACCCAGACAGTATGCTGACCACATAGACAGATTATACTCTATGTCCTTAACAGAATGCTGACTACATAAACAGATGATACTCTATGTTCTTAACAGTATGCTGGCTAAATAGAGAAAAAATACACTACGTCCCTGGCAGTATATTGACAACATAGACAGAATAATCTCTATGTTATTCACATAATGCTGAACACATGGATATTGAATAATCTACGTTCCTGATACTATACTGACCACATAGACAGATTATATTCTATGTCCTTAACAGAATGCTGACTACATAAACAGATGATAATCTATGTTCTGAACAGTATGCTGCCTACATAGACATAAAAAACTCTACGTGCATGACAGTATGCTGACCACATACACAGAGAATATTCTACGACCCTGACGGTATTCTGACAACGAAGAAAAAGAAAATTTTATGTATCTGACAGTATGCTAACCACATAGACAGATTATACTATATGTTGATAACAGTATGCTGACAAAAAACTCTACGGCCCTGACAGTATGCTGACCACATAGAATGAGAATATCCTACGTCTCTGATAGTAAGCTGAATATATAGATAGAGAATACTCTACTTCCCTGTAAATATGCAGATATTTATTCCTGAGAGAGAATACTTTCCGTTTTTGTCAGTATGTTGTCCACATAGACATAGAATATTCTACGTTCCTGCCAGTATGCTGACCACATAGACAGAGAATATTTCACGATCCAGACAGTATTCTTACCACAGAGACAAAGAATATTTTACGTATCTGACAGTATACTGACCACATATACAAAGAATACTCAACGACCCTGACAGTATTCTGACCAAAGAGACATGTACTACTCTATGTTCTCAACAGTATGTTGACCACAGAGATAAAAAAACTCTACGGTTCTTAAAGTATGCCGACCACATAGACAGAGAATAATCTACACCTGACAGCATGGTTACCACATAGACAGATTATAAACTATGTTCTCAACAGTATGCTGACAACATAGAAAAAATATACTCTAAACTCAGACACTATGCTGATCATATCGTCAGATTATACTCTATGTCCATGACAGTATCCTGACTACATAGACGGAGAAAACTCTACGACCCACACAGTTTGCTGACCACATAGACAGAAAATACACTACGTCCCTGACATTATATTGACAACATAGACAGAATAATCTCTATGTTATTCACATAATGCTGAACACATGGACATTGAATAATCTACGTTCCTGATAGTATGCTGACCATATAGAGATAGAGAATACTCTATTTCCCTGTAAATCAGCAGATATTTATTCCTGAGAGAGAATACTTTCCGTCTTTGACAGTATGTTGACCACATAGACAGAGAAAACTCTACGACCCAGACAGTATGCTGACCACATTGACAGATTATACTCTATGTCCTTAACAGTATGCTGACTACATAGACAGATGATACTCTATGTTCTAAACAGTATGCTGGCTACATAGAGAAAAAATACAATACGTGCATGACAGTATGCTGACCACATACACAGAGAATATTCTACGACCCTGACGGTATTCTGACAACGAAGAAAAAGAAAATTTTATGTATCTGACAGTATGCTAACCACATAGACAGATTATACTATATGTTGATAACAGTATGCTGACAAAAAAACTCTACGGCCCTGACAGTATGCTGACCACATAGAATGAGAATATCCTACGTCTCTGATAGTAAGCTGAATATATAGATAGAGAATACTCTACTTCACTGTAAATATGCAGATATTTATTCCTGAGAGAGAATACTTTCCGTTTTTGTCAGTATGTTGACCACATAGACATAGAATATTCTACGTTCCTGCCAGTATGCTGACCGTATAGACAGAGAATATTTCACGATCCAGATAAGAATACTCAACGACCCTGACAGTATGCTGACCAAAGAGACATGTACTACTCTATGTTCTCAACAGTATGTTGACCACAGAGATAAAAAAAACTCTACGGTTCTTAAAGTATGCCGACCACATAGACAGAGAATATTTCACGATCCAGACAGTATTCTTACCACAGAGACAAAGAATATTTTACATATCTGACAGTATACTGACCACATATACAAAGAATACTCAACGACCCTGACAGTATGCTGACCAAAGAGACATGTACTACTCTATGTTCTCAACAGTATGTTGACCACAGAGATAAAAAAATCTCTACGGTTCTTAAAGTATGCCGGCCACATAGACAGAGAATAATCTACACCTGACAGCATGGTTACCACATAGACAGATTATAAACTATGTTCTCAACAGTATGCTGACAACATAGAAAAAATATACTCTAAACTCAGACACTATGCTGATCACATCGACAGATTATACTCTATGTCCCTGACAGTATCCTGACTACATAGACGGAGAAAACTCTACGACCCAGACAGTTTGCTGACCACATAGACAGAAAATACATTACGTCCCTGACAGAATATTGACAATATAGACAGAATAATCTCTATGTTATTCACATAATGCTGAACACATGGACATTGAATAATCTACGTTCCTGATAGTATGCTGACCATATAGATAGAGAATACTCTACTTCCCTGTAAATAAGCAGATATTTATTCCTGAGAGAGAATACTTTCCGTTTTTGACAGTATGTTGACCACATAGACAGAGAAAACTCTACGACCCAGACAGTATGCTGACCACATAGACAGATTATACTCTATGTCCTTAACAGAATGCTGACTACATAAACAGATGATACTCTATGTTCTTAACAGTATGCTGGCTAAATAGAGAAAAAATACACTACGTCCCTGGCAGTATATTGACAACATAGACAGAATAATCTCTATGTTATTCACATAATGCTGAACACATGGATATTGAATAATCTACGTTCCTGATACTATACTGACCACATAGACAGATTATATTCTATGTCCTTAACAGAATGCTGACTACATAAACAGATGATAATCTATGTTCTGAACAGTATGCTGCCTACATAGACATAAAAAACTCTACGTGCATGACAGTATGCTGACCACATACACAGAGAATATTCTACGACCCTGACGGTATTCTGACAACGAAGAAAAAGAAAATTTTATGTATCTGACAGTATGCTAACCACATAGACAGATTATACTATATGTTGATAACAGTATGCTGACAAAAAACTCTACGGCCCTGACAGTATGCTGACCACATAGAATGAGAATATCCTACGTCTCTGATAGTAAGCTGAATATATAGATAGAGAATACTCTACTTCCCTGTAAATATGCAGATATTTATTCCTGAGAGAGAATACTTTCCGTTTTTGTCAGTATGTTGTCCACATAGACATAGAATATTCTACGTTCCTGCCAGTATGCTGACCACATAGACAGAGAATATTTCACGATCCAGACAGTATTCTTACCACAGAGACAAAGAATATTTTACGTATCTGACAGTATACTGACCACATATACAAAGAATACTCAACGACCCTGACAGTATTCTGACCAAAGAGACATGTACTACTCTATGTTCTCAACAGTATGTTGACCACAGAGATAAAAAAACTCTACGGTTCTTAAAGTATGCCGACCACATAGACAGAGAATAATCTACACCTGACAGCATGGTTACCACATAGACAGATTATAAACTATGTTCTCAACAGTATGCTGACAACATAGAAAAAATATACTCTAAACTCAGACACTATGCTGATCATATCGTCAGATTATACTCTATGTCCATGACAGTATCCTGACTACATAGACGGAGAAAACTCTACGACCCACACAGTTTGCTGACCACATAGACAGAAAATACACTACGTCCCTGACATTATATTGACAACATAGACAGAATAATCTCTATGTTATTCACATAATGCTGAACACATGGACATTGAATAATCTACGTTCCTGATAGTATGCTGACCATATAGAGATAGAGAATACTCTATTTCCCTGTAAATCAGCAGATATTTATTCCTGAGAGAGAATACTTTCCGTCTTTGACAGTATGTTGACCACATAGACAGAGAAAACTCTACGACCCAGACAGTATGCTGACCACATTGACAGATTATACTCTATGTCCTTAACAGTATGCTGACTACATAGACAGATGATACTCTATGTTCTAAACAGTATGCTGGCTACATAGAGAAAAAATACAATACGTGCATGACAGTATGCTGACCACATACACAGAGAATATTCTACGACCCTGACGGTATTCTGACAACGAAGAAAAAGAAAATTTTATGTATCTGACAGTATGCTAACCACATAGACAGATTATACTATATGTTGATAACAGTATGCTGACAAAAAAACTCTACGGCCCTGACAGTATGCTGACCACATAGAATGAGAATATCCTACGTCTCTGATAGTAAGCTGAATATATAGATAGAGAATACTCTACTTCACTGTAAATATGCAGATATTTATTCCTGAGAGAGAATACTTTCCGTTTTTGTCAGTATGTTGACCACATAGACATAGAATATTCTACGTTCCTGCCAGTATGCTGACCGTATAGACAGAGAATATTTCACGATCCAGATAAGAATACTCAACGACCCTGACAGTATGCTGACCAAAGAGACATGTACTACTCTATGTTCTCAACAGTATGTTGACCACAGAGATAAAAAAAACTCTACGGTTCTTAAAGTATGCCGACCACATAGACAGAGAATAATCTACACCTGACAGCATGGTTACCACATAGACAGATTATAAACTATGTTCTCAACAGTATGCTGACAACATAGAAAAAATATACTCTAAGCTCAGACACTATGCTGATCACATCGACAGATTATACTCTATGTCCCTGACAGTATCCTGACTACATAGACGGAGAAAACTCTACGACCCAGACAGTTTGCTGACCACATAGACAGAAAATACATTACGTCCCTGACAGAATATTGACAATATAGACAGAATAATCTCTATGTTATTCACATAATGCTGAACACATGGACATTGAATAATCTACGTTCCTGATAGTATGCTGACCATATAGATAGAGAATACTCTACTTCCCTGTAAATAAGCAGATATTTATTCCTGAGAGAGAATACTTTCCGTTTTTGACAGTATGTTGACCACATAGACAGAGAAAACTCTACGACCCAGACAGTATGCTGACCACATTGACAGATTATACTCTATGTCCTCAACAGTATGCTGACTACATAGACAGATGATACTCTATGTTCTAAACAGTATGCTGGCTACATAGAGAAAAAATACAATACGTGCATGACAGTATGCTGACCACATACACAGAGAATATTCTACGACCCTGACGGTATTCTGACAACGAAGAAAAAGAAAATTTTATGTATCTGACAGTATGCTAACCACATAGACAGATTATACTATATGTTGATAACAGTATGCTGACAAAAAAACTCTACGGCCCTGACAGTATGCTGACCACATAGAATGAGAATATCCTACGTCTCTGATAGTAAGCTGAATATATAGATAGAGAATACTCTACTTCCCTGTAAATATGCAGATATTTATTCCTGAGAGAGAATACTTTCCGTTTTTGTCAGTATGATGACCACATAGACATAGAATATTCTACGTTCCTGCCAGTATGCTGACCACATAGACAGAGAATATTTCACGATCCAGACAGTATTCTTACCACAGAGACAAAGAATATTTTACATATCTGACAGTATACTGACCACATATACAAAGAATACTAAACGACCCTGACAGTATGCTGACCAAAGAGACATGTACTACTCTATGTTCTCAACAGTATGTTGACCACAGAGATAAAAAAAACTCTACGGTTCTTAAAGTATGCCGACCACATAGACAGAGAATAATCTACACCTGACAGCATGGTTACCACATAGACAGATTATAAACTATGTTCTCAACAGTATGCTGACAACATAGAAAAAATATACTCTAAACTCAGACACTATGCTGATCACATCGACAGATTATACTCTATGTCCCTGACAGTATCCTGACTACATAGACGGAGAAAACTCTACGACCCAGACAGTTTGCTGACCACATAGACAGAAAATACATTACGTCCCTGACAGAATATTGACAATATAGACAGAATAATCTCTATGTTATTCACATAATGCTGAACACATGGACATTGAATAATCTACGTTCCTGATAGTATGCTGACCATATAGATAGAGAATACTCTACTTCCCTGTAAATAAGCAGATATTTATTCCTGAGAGAGAATACTTTCCGTTTTTGACAGTATGTTGACCACATAGACAGAGAAAACTCTACGACCCAGACAGTATGCTGACCACATAGACAGATTATACTCTATGTCCTTAACAGAATGCTGACTACATAAACAGATGATACTCTATGTTCTTAACAGTATGCTGGCTAAATAGAGAAAAAATACACTACGTCCCTGGCAGTATATTGACAACATAGACAGAATAATCTCTATGTTATTCACATAATGCTGAACACATGGATATTGAATAATCTACGTTCCTGATACTATACTGACCACATAGACAGATTATATTCTATGTCCTTAACAGAATGCTGACTACATAAACAGATGATAATCTATGTTCTGAACAGTATGCTGCCTACATAGACATAAAAAACTCTACGTGCATGACAGTATGCTGACCACATACACAGAGAATATTCTACGACCCTGACGGTATTCTGACAACGAAGAAAAAGAAAATTTTATGTATCTGACAGTATGCTAACCACATAGACAGATTATACTATATGTTGATAACAGTATGCTGACAAAAAACTCTACGGCCCTGACAGTATGCTGACCACATAGAATGAGAATATCCTACGTCTCTGATAGTAAGCTGAATATATAGATAGAGAATACTCTACTTCCCTGTAAATATGCAGATATTTATTCCTGAGAGAGAATACTTTCCGTTTTTGTCAGTATGTTGACCACATAGACATAGAATATTCTACGTTCCTGCCAGTATGCTGACCACATAGACAGAGAATATTTCACGATCCAGACAGTATTCTTACCACAGAGACAAAGAATATTTTACGTATCTGACAGTATACTGACCACATATACAAAGAATACTCAACGACCCTGACAGTATGCTGACCAAAGAGACATGTACTACTCTATGTTCTCAACAGTATGTTGACCACAGAGATAAAAAAACTCTACGGTTCTTAAAGTATGCCGACCACATAGACAGAGAATAATCTACACCTGACAGCATGGTTACCACATAGACAGATTATAAACTATGTTCTCAACAGTATGCTGACAACATAGAAAAAATATACACTAAACTCAGACACTATGCTGATCACATCGTCAGATTATACTCTATGTCCATGACAGTATCCTGACTACATAGACGGAGAAAACTCTACGATCCACACAGTTTGCTGACCACATAGACAGAAAATACACTACGTCCCTGACAGTATATTGACAACATAGACAGAATAATCTCTATGTTATTCACATAATGCTGAACACATGGACATTGAATAATCTACGTTCCTGATAGTATGCTGACCATATAGAGATAGAGAATACTCTATTTCCCTGTAAATCAGCAGATATTTATTCCTGAGAGAGAATACTTTCCGTCTTTGACAGTATGTTGACCACATAGACAGAGAAAACTCTACGACCCAGACAGTATGCTGACCACATTGACAGATTATACTCTATGTCCTTAACAGTATGCTGCCTACATAGACAGATGATACTCTATGTTCTAAACAGTATGCTGGCTACATAGAGAAAAAATACAATACGTGCATGACAGTATGCTGACCACATACACAGAGAATATTCTACGACCCTGACGGTATTCTGACAACGAAGAAAAAGAAAATTTTATGTATCTGACAGTATGCTAACCACATAGACAGATTATACTATATGTTGATAACAGTATGCTGACAAAAAACTCTACGGCCCTGACAGTATGCTGACTACATAGAATGAGAATATCCTACGTCTCTGATAGTAAGCTGAATATATAGATAGAGAATACTCTACTTCCCTGTAAATATGCAGATATTTATTCCTGAGAGAGAATACTTTCCGTTTTTGTCAGTATGTTGACCACATAGACATAGAATATTCTACGTTCCTGCCAGTATGCTGACCACATAGACAGAGAATATTTCAAAATCCAGACAGTATTCTTACCACAGAGACAAAGAATATTTTACGTATCTGACAGTATACTGACCACATATACAAAGAATACTCAACGACCCTGACAGTATGCTGACCAAAGAAACATGTACTACTCTATGTTCTCAACAGTATGTTGACCACAGAGATAAAAAAAACTCTACGGTTCTTAAAGTATGCCGACCACATAGACAGAGAATAATCTACACCTGACAGCATGGTTACCACATAGACAGATTATAAACTATGTTCTCAACAGTATGCTGACAACATAGAAAAAATATACTCTAAACTCAGACACTATGCTGATCACATCGTCAGATTATACTCTATGTCCATGACAGTATCCTGACTACATAGACGGAGAAAACTCTACGACCCACACAGTTTGCTGACCACATAGACAGAAAATACACTACGTCCCTGACAGTATATTGACAACATAGACAGAATAATCTCTATGTTATTCACATAATGCTGAACACATGGACATTGAATAATCTACGTTCCTGATAGTATGCTGACCATATAGAGATAGAGAATACTCTATTTCCCTGTAAATCAGCAGATATTTATTCCTGAGAAAGAATACTTTCCGTCTTTGACAGTATGTTGACCACATAGACAGAGAAAACTCTACGACCCAGACAGTATGCTGACCACATTGACAGATTATACTCTATGTCCTTAACAGTATGCTGACTACATAGACAGATGATACTCTATGTTCTAAACAGTATGCTGGCTACATAGAGAAAAAATACAATACGTGCATGACAGTATGCTGACCACATACACAGAGAATATTCTACGACCCTGACGGTATTCGGACAACGAAGAAAAAGAAAATTTTATGTATCTGACAGTATGCTAACCACATAGACAGATTATACTATATGTTGATAACAGTATGCTGACAAAAAAACTCTACGGCCCTGACAGTATGCTGACCACATAGAATGAGAATATCCTACGTCTCTGATAGTAAGCTGAATATATAGATAGAGAATACTCTACTTCCCTGTAAATATGCAGATATTTATTCCTGAGAGAGAATACTTTCCGTTTTTGTCAGTATGTTGACCACATAGACATAGAATATTCTACGTTCCTGCCAGTATGCTGACCACATAGACAGAGAATATTTCACGATCCAGACAGTATTCTTACCACAGCGACAAAGAATATTTTACGTATCTGACAGTATACTGACCACATATACAAAGAATACTCAACGACCCTGACAGTATGCTGACCAAAGAGACATGTACTACTCTATGTTCTCAACAGTATGTTGACCACAGAGATAAAAAAAACTCTACGGTTCTTAAAGTATGCCGACCACATAGACAGAGAATAATCTACACCTGACAGCATGGTTACCACATAGACAGATTATAAACTATGTTCTCAACAGTATGCTGACAACATAGAAAAAATATACTCTAAACTCAGACACTATGCTGATCACATCGTCAGATTATACTCTATGTCCATGACAGTATCCTGACTACATAGACGGAGAAAACTCTACGACCCACACAGTTTGCTGACCACATAGACAGAAAATACACTACGTCCCTGACAGTATATTGACAACGTAGACAGAATAATCTCTATGTTATTCACATAATGCTGAACACATGGACATTGAATAATCTACGTTCCTAATAGTATGATGACCATATAGAGATAGAGAATACTCTATTTCCCTGTAAATCAGCAGATATTTATTCCTGAAAGAGAATACTTTCCGTCTTTGACAGTATGTTAACCACATAGACAGAGAAAACTCTACGACCCAGACAGTATGCTGACCACATTGACAGATTATACTCTATGTCCTTAACAGTATGCTGACTACATAGACAGATGATACTCTATGTTCATAACAGTATGCTGGCTAAATAGAGAAAAAATACACTACGTCCCTGGCAGTATATTGACAATATTGACAGAATAATCTCTATGTTATTCACATAATGCTGAACACATGGATATTGAATAATCTACGTTCCTAATAGTATACTGACCATATAGACAGATTATACTCTATGTCCTTAACAGAATGCTGACTACTTAAACCGATGATACTCTATGTTCTTAACAGTATGCTGCCTACATAGACATAAAATACTCTACGTGCATGACAGTATGCTGACCACATACACAGAGAATATTCTACGACCCTGACGGTATTCTGACAACGAAGAAAAAGAAAATTTTATGTATCTGACAGTATGCTAACCACATAGACAGATTATACTAAATGTTGATAACAGTATGCTGACAAGAAAAACTCTACGGCCCTGATAGTATGCTGACCACATGGAATGAGAATATCCTACGTCTCTGATAGTATGCTGACCATATAGATAGAGAATACTCTACTTCCCTGTAAATATGCAGATATTTATACATGAGAGAGAATACTCACCGTTTTTGTCAGTATGATGACTACATAGACATAGAATACACCACGATCCTGACAGTATTCTTACCACAAAGACAAAAAATATTTTACGTATCTGACAGTATACTGACCACATATACAAAGAATACTCTACGGCCCTGACAGTATGCTGACCAGAGAGACATATAATACGCTATGTTCTCAACAGTATGTTGACCACATAGATAAAAAAAACTCTACGGTCCTGAGAGTATGCCGACCACATAGACAGGAAATAATCTACACCTGACAGCATGGTTACCACATAAACAGATTATACTCTATGTTCTCAACAGTATGCTGACAACTTAGAAAAAATATACTCTAAACCCAGACACTATACTGATCGCATAGACAGATTATACTCTATGTCCCTGCCAGTATCCTGACTACATGACAGAGAAAACTCTACGACCCAGACAGTATGCTGACCACATAGACAGAAAATACACTACGTCCCTGACAGTATATTGACAACATAGACAGAATAATCTCTATGTTATTCACATAATGCTGAACACATGGACATTGAATAATCTACGTTCCTGATAGTATGCTGACCATATAGATAGAGAATACTCTACTTCCATGTAAATAAGCAGATATTTATTCCTGAGAGAGAATACATTCCGTCTTTGACAGTATGTTGACCACATAGAGAGAGAAAACTCTACGACCCAGACAGTATGCTGACCACATAGAAAGATTATACTCTATGTCCTTAACAGAATGCTGACTACATAAACAGATGATACTCTATGTTCTTAACAGTATGCTGGCTACATAGAGAAAAAATACTCTACGTGCATGACAGTATGCTGACTACATACACAGAGAATTTTCTACGACCCTGACGGTATTCTGACAACGAAGAAAAAGAAAATTTTATGTATCTGACAGTATGCTAACCACAAAGACAGCTAATACTATATGTTGATAACAGTATGCTGACAAAAAAAACTCTACGGCCCTGACAGTATGCTGACCACATAGAATGAGAATATCCTACGTCTCTGATAGTATGCTGACTATATAGATAGAGAATACTCTACTTCCCTGTAATTATGCAGATATTTATTCCTGAGAGAGAATACTTTCCTTTTTTGTCGGTATATTGACCACATAGACATAGAATATTCTACGTCTCTGCCAGTATGTTGACCACATAGACAGAGAATACTCCACGACCCTGACAGTATTCTTACCACAGAGACAAAAAATATTTTACGTATCTGACAGTATACTAACCACATATACAAAGAATACTCAACGATCCTGACAGTATGCTGACCAGAGAGACATATAATACTCTATGTTCTCAACAGTATGTTGACCACATAGATAAGAAAAACTCTACGGTCCTGAGAGTATGCCGACCACAGAGACAGAAAATAATCTACACCTGACAGCATGATTACCACATAGACAGATTATACTCTGTGTACTCAACAGTATGCTGACAACATAGAAAAAATATACTCGAAACCAGACAGTATGCTGACCACATAGACAGATTATACTCTATGCCCTGACAGTATGCTGACCAGAGAAACATATAATACTCTATATTCTTAACAGTATGCTGACCACATAGATAAAAAATACTCTACGTGCATGACAGTATGCTGACCAAATAGCCAGATAATACTCTAAGGCTTTGACAATATGCTGACCATATACACAGAGAATCTTCTATGATTCTGACAGTATTCTGACATGGGAGAAAAAGACAATTTTACGTATCTGACAGTATGCTGACCACATAGACAGATTTTACTTTATGTTGATAACAGTATGCTAAAAAAAAAACTCTACGCCTCTGACAGTATGCTGACCACATAGAATGAGAATATCCTACGTCTCTGATAGTATGCTGACTAAATAGATAGAGAATACTCTACTTCCCTATAAATATGCAGATATTTATTCCTGAGAGAGAATACTTTACGTCTTTGACAGTATGTTGACCACATAGACAAAGAATACTCTACGATCCTGACAGTATGCTGACCACATAGACAGACTTTACTCTACGTTCCTGACAATATTCTGACCACAGAGACATAGAATATTTTACATATCTGATAGTATACTGACCACATATACAGAGAATACTCTACGTGCTTGACAGTATGCTGACCAGAGAGACATATAATACTCTATGTTCTCAACTGTATGTTGACCACATAGATAAAAAAAACTCTACGGTCCTAACAGTATGCCGACCACATAGACAGAAATTAATCTACACCTGACAGCATGGTTATCACATAGACAGATTAAACTCTATGTTCTCAACAGTATGCTGACAACATAGAAAAAAAATCCTCTAATCTCAGACACTATGCTGATCACATAGGCAGATTATAGTCTATGTCCCTGATAGTATCCTGACTACATAGACAGAGAATACTCCAAGTCCCTAGGGGACAGTATTCTTACCACAGAGACAAAAAATATTTCACGTATCTGACAGTATACTGACCACATATACAAATAATACTCAACGACCTTGACAGTATGTTGACCAGAGAGACATATGATACTCTATGTTCTCAACTGTATGTTGACCACATAGATAAAAAAAACTCTACGGTCCTAACAGTATGCCGACCACATAGACAGAAATTAATCTACACCTGACAGCATGGTTACCACATAGACAGATTAAACTCTATGTTCTCAACAGTATGCTGACAACATAGAAAAAATATACTCTAATCTCAGACACTATGCTGATCACATAGGCAGATTATAGTCTATGTCCCTGATAGTATCCTGACTACATAGACAGAGAATACTCCACGTCCCTAGGGGACAGTATTCTTACCACAGAGACAAAAAATATTTCACGTATCTGACAGTATACTGACCACATATACAAATAATACTCAACGACCTTGACAGTATGCTGACCAGAGAGACATATGATACTCTATGTTCTCAACAGTATGTTGACCACATAGATAAAAATAACTCTACGGTCCTGAGAGTATGCCGACCACATAAACAGAAAATAATCTACACCTGACAGCATGGTTAACACATAGACAGATTATACTCTATGTTCTCAACAGTATGCTGACAACATAGAAAAAATATACTCTAAACCCAGACACTATACTGATCGCATAGACAGATTATACTCTATGTCCCTGCCAGTATCCTAAATACATAGACAGAGAAAACTCTACGACCCAGACAGTATGCTGACCACATAGACAGAAAATACACTACGTCCCTGACAGTATATTGACAACATAGACAGAATAATCTCTATGTTATTCACATAATGCTGTACACATGGACATTGAAGAATCTACGTTCCTGATAGTATGCTGACCATATAGATAGAGAATACTCTACTTCCCTGTAAATAAGCAGATATTTATTCCTGAGAGAGAATATTTTCCGTCTTTGACAGTATGTTGACCACATAGACAGAGGAAACTCTACGACCCAGCTAGTATGCTGACCACATAGACAGATTATACTCTATATCCTTAACAGAATGCTGACAACATAAACAGATGATACTCTATGGTCATAACAGTATGCTGGCTAAATAGAGAAAAAATACACTACGTCCCTGGCAGTATATTGACAATATTGACAGAATAATCTCTATGTTATTCACATAATGCTGAACACATGGATATTGAATAATCTACGTTCCTAATAGTATACTGACCATATAGACAGATTATACCCTATGTCCTTAACAGAATGCTGACTACTTAAACAGATGATACTCTATGTTCTCAACAGTATGCTGCCTACATAGACATAAAATACTCTACGTGCATGACAGTATGCTGACCACATACACAGAGAATATTCTACGACCCTGACGGTATTCTGACAACGAAGAAAAAGAAAATTTTATGTATCTGACAGTATGCTAACCACATAGACAGATTATACTAAATGTTGATAACAGTATGCTGACGAAAAAACTCTACGGCCCTGACAGTATGCTGACCACATGGAATGAGAATATCCTACGTCTCTGATAGTATGCTGACCATATAGATAGAGAATACTCTACTTCCCTGTAAATATGCACATATTTATTCATGAGAGAGAATACTCACCGTTTTTGTCAGTATGATGACTACATAGACATAGAATATTCTACGTCCCTGCCAGTATGCTGACCACATAGACAGAGAATACACCACGATCCTGACAGTATTCTTACCACAAAGACAAAAAATATTTTACGTATCTGACAGTATACTGACCACATATACAAAGAATACTCTACGGCCCTGACAGTATGCTGACCAGAGAGACATATAATACGTTATGTTATCAACAGTATGTTGACCACATAGATAAAAAAAAACTCTACGGTCCTGAGAGTATGCCGACCACATAGACAGGAAATAATCTACACCTGACAGCATGGTTACCACATAAACAGATTATACTCTTATGTTCTCAACAGTATGCTGACAACATAGAAAAAATATACTCTAAACCCAGACACTATACTGATCGCATAGACAGATTATACTCTATGTCCCTGCCAGTATCCTGACTACATAGACAGAGAAAACTCTACGACCCAGACAGTATGCTGACCACATAGACAGAAAATACACTACGTCCCTGACAGTATATTGACAACATAGACAGAATAATCTCTATGTTATTCACATAATGCTGAACACATGGACATTGAATAATCTACGTTCCTGATAGTATGCTGACCATATAGATAGAGAATACTCTACTTCCATGTAAATAAGCAGATATTTATTCCTGAGAGAGAATACATTCCGTCTTTGACAGTATGTTGACCACATAGAGAGAGAAAACTCTACGACCCAGACAGTATGCTGACCACATAGAAAGATTATACTCTATGTCCTTAACAGAATGCTGACTACATAAACAGATGATACTCTATGTTCTTAACAGTATGCTGGCTACATAGAGAAAAAATACTCTACGTGCATGACAGTATGCTGACCACATACACAGAGAATTTTCTACGACCCTGACGGTATTCTGACAACGAAGAAAAAGAAAATTTTATGTATCTGACAGTATGCTAACCACAAAGACAGCTAATACTATATGTTGATAACAGTATGCTGACAAAAAAAACTCTACGGCCCTGACAGTATGCTGACCACATAGGATGAGAATATCCTACGTCTCTGATAGTATGCTGACTATATAGATAGAGAATACTCTACTTCCCTGTAAATATGCAGATATTTATTCCTGAGAGAGAATACTTTCCTTTTTTGTCGGTATATTGACCACATAGACATAGAATATTCTACGTCCCTGCCAGTATGTTGACCACATAGATAGAGAATACTCCACGACCCTGACAGTATTCTTACCACAGAGACAAAGAATATTTTACGTATCTGACAGTATACTAACCACATATACAAAGAATACTCAACGACCCTGACAGTATGCTAACCAGAGAGACATATAATACTCTATGTTCTCAACAGTATGTTGACCACATAGATAAGAAAAACTCTACGGTCCTGAGAGTATGCCGACCACAGAGACAGAAAATAATCTACACCTGACAGCATGATTACCACATAGACAGATTATACTCTGTGTACTCAACAGTATGCTGACAACATAGAAAAAATATACTCTAAACTCAGACACTATGCTGATCACATCGTCAGATTATACTCTATGTCCATGACAGTATCCTGACTACATAGACGGAGAAAACTCTACGACCCACACAGTTTGCTGACCACATAGACAGAAAATACACTACGTCCCTGACAGTATATTGACAACGTAGACAGAATAATCTCTATGTTATTCACATAATGCTGAACACATGGACATTGAATAATCCACGTTCCTGATAGTATGCTGACCATATAGAGATAGAGAATACTCTATTTCCCTGTAAATCAGCAGATATTTATTCCTGAAAGAGAATACTTTCCGTCTTTGACAGTATGTTAACCACATAGACAGAGAAAACTCTACGACCCAGACAGTATGCTGACCACATTGACAGATTATACTCTATGTCCTTAACAGTATGCTGACTACATAGACAGATGATACTCTATGTTCTAAACAGTATGCTGGCTACATAGAGAAAAAATACAATACGTGCATGACAGTATGCTGACCACATACACAGAGAATATTCTACGACCCTGACGGTATTCTGACAACGAAGAAAAAGAAAATTTTATGTATCTGACAGTATGCTAACCACATAGACAGATTATACTATATGTTGATAACAGTATGCTGACAAAAAAACTCTACGGCCCTGACAGTATGCTGACCACATAGAATGAGAATATCCTACGTCTCTGATAGTAAGCTGAATATATAGATAGAGAATACTCTACTTCACTGTAAATATGCAGATATTTATTCCTGAGAGAGAATACTTTCCGTTTTTGTCAGTATGTTGACCACATAGACATAGAATATTCTACGTTCCTGCCAGTATGCTGACCGTATAGACAGAGAATATTTCACGATCCAGATAAGAATACTCAACGACCCTGACAGTATGCTGACCAAAGAGACATGTACTACTCTATGTTCTCAACAGTATGTTGACCACAGAGATAAAAAAAACTCTACGGTTCTTAAAGTATGCCGACCACATAGACAGAGAATAATCTACACCTGACAGCATGGTTACCACATAGACAGATTATAAACTATGTTCTCAACAGTATGCTGACAACATAGAAAAAATATACTCTAAGCTCAGACACTATGCTGATCACATCGACAGATTATACTCTATGTCCCTGACAGTATCCTGACTACATAGACGGAGAAAACTCTACGACCCAGACAGTTTGCTGACCACATAGACAGAAAATACATTACGTCCCTGACAGAATATTGACAATATAGACAGAATAATCTCTATGTTATTCACATAATGCTGAACACATGGACATTGAATAATCTACGTTCCTGATAGTATGCTGACCATATAGATAGAGAATACTCTACTTCCCTGTAAATAAGCAGATATTTATTCCTGAGAGAGAATACTTTCCGTTTTTGACAGTATGTTGACCACATAGACAGAGAAAACTCTACGACCCAGACAGTATGCTGACCACATTGACAGATTATACTCTATGTCCTCAACAGTATGCTGACTACATAGACAGATGATACTCTATGTTCTAAACAGTATGCTGGCTACATAGAGAAAAAATACAATACGTGCATGACAGTATGCTGACCACATACACAGAGAATATTCTACGACCCTGACGGTATTCTGACAACGAAGAAAAAGAAAATTTTATGTATCTGACAGTATGCTAACCACATAGACAGATTATACTATATGTTGATAACAGTATGCTGACAAAAAAACTCTACGGCCCTGACAGTATGCTGACCACATAGAATGAGAATATCCTACGTCTCTGATAGTAAGCTGAATATATAGATAGAGAATACTCTACTTCCCTGTAAATATGCAGATATTTATTCCTGAGAGAGAATACTTTCCGTTTTTGTCAGTATGATGACCACATAGACATAGAATATTCTACGTTCCTGCCAGTATGCTGACCACATAGACAGAGAATATTTCACGATCCAGACAGTATTCTTACCACAGAGACAAAGAATATTTTACATATCTGACAGTATACTGACCACATATACAAAGAATACTAAACGACCCTGACAGTATGCTGACCAAAGAGACATGTACTACTCTATGTTCTCAACAGTATGTTGACCACAGAGATAAAAAAAACTCTACGGTTCTTAAAGTATGCCGACCACATAGACAGAGAATAATCTACACCTGACAGCATGGTTACCACATAGACAGATTATAAACTATGTTCTCAACAGTATGCTGACAACATAGAAAAAATATACTCTAAACTCAGACACTATGCTGATCACATCGACAGATTATACTCTATGTCCCTGACAGTATCCTGACTACATAGACGGAGAAAACTCTACGACCCAGACAGTTTGCTGACCACATAGACAGAAAATACATTACGTCCCTGACAGAATATTGACAATATAGACAGAATAATCTCTATGTTATTCACATAATGCTGAACACATGGACATTGAATAATCTACGTTCCTGATAGTATGCTGACCATATAGATAGAGAATACTCTACTTCCCTGTAAATAAGCAGATATTTATTCCTGAGAGAGAATACTTTCCGTTTTTGACAGTATGTTGACCACATAGACAGAGAAAACTCTACGACCCAGACAGTATGCTGACCACATAGACAGATTATACTCTATGTCCTTAACAGAATGCTGACTACATAAACAGATGATACTCTATGTTCTTAACAGTATGCTGGCTAAATAGAGAAAAAATACACTACGTCCCTGGCAGTATATTGACAACATAGACAGAATAATCTCTATGTTATTCACATAATGCTGAACACATGGATATTGAATAATCTACGTTCCTGATACTATACTGACCACATAGACAGATTATATTCTATGTCCTTAACAGAATGCTGACTACATAAACAGATGATAATCTATGTTCTGAACAGTATGCTGCCTACATAGACATAAAAAACTCTACGTGCATGACAGTATGCTGACCACATACACAGAGAATATTCTACGACCCTGACGGTATTCTGACAACGAAGAAAAAGAAAATTTTATGTATCTGACAGTATGCTAACCACATAGACAGATTATACTATATGTTGATAACAGTATGCTGACAAAAAACTCTACGGCCCTGACAGTATGCTGACCACATAGAATGAGAATATCCTACGTCTCTGATAGTAAGCTGAATATATAGATAGAGAATACTCTACTTCCCTGTAAATATGCAGATATTTATTCCTGAGAGAGAATACTTTCCGTTTTTGTCAGTATGTTGACCACATAGACATAGAATATTCTACGTTCCTGCCAGTATGCTGACCACATAGACAGAGAATATTTCACGATCCAGACAGTATTCTTACCACAGAGACAAAGAATATTTTACGTATCTGACAGTATACTGACCACATATACAAAGAATACTCAACGACCCTGACAGTATGCTGACCAAAGAGACATGTACTACTCTATGTTCTCAACAGTATGTTGACCACAGAGATAAAAAAACTCTACGGTTCTTAAAGTATGCCGACCACATAGACAGAGAATAATCTACACCTGACAGCATGGTTACCACATAGACAGATTATAAACTATGTTCTCAACAGTATGCTGACAACATAGAAAAAATATACACTAAACTCAGACACTATGCTGATCACATCGTCAGATTATACTCTATGTCCATGACAGTATCCTGACTACATAGACGGAGAAAACTCTACGATCCACACAGTTTGCTGACCACATAGACAGAAAATACACTACGTCCCTGACAGTATATTGACAACATAGACAGAATAATCTCTATGTTATTCACATAATGCTGAACACATGGACATTGAATAATCTACGTTCCTGATAGTATGCTGACCATATAGAGATAGAGAATACTCTATTTCCCTGTAAATCAGCAGATATTTATTCCTGAGAGAGAATACTTTCCGTCTTTGACAGTATGTTGACCACATAGACAGAGAAAACTCTACGACCCAGACAGTATGCTGACCACATTGACAGATTATACTCTATGTCCTTAACAGTATGCTGCCTACATAGACAGATGATACTCTATGTTCTAAACAGTATGCTGGCTACATAGAGAAAAAATACAATACGTGCATGACAGTATGCTGACCACATACACAGAGAATATTCTACGACCCTGACGGTATTCTGACAACGAAGAAAAAGAAAATTTTATGTATCTGACAGTATGCTAACCACATAGACAGATTATACTATATGTTGATAACAGTATGCTGACAAAAAACTCTACGGCCCTGACAGTATGCTGACTACATAGAATGAGAATATCCTACGTCTCTGATAGTAAGCTGAATATATAGATAGAGAATACTCTACTTCCCTGTAAATATGCAGATATTTATTCCTGAGAGAGAATACTTTCCGTTTTTGTCAGTATGTTGACCACATAGACATAGAATATTCTACGTTCCTGCCAGTATGCTGACCACATAGACAGAGAATATTTCAAAATCCAGACAGTATTCTTACCACAGAGACAAAGAATATTTTACGTATCTGACAGTATACTGACCACATATACAAAGAATACTCAACGACCCTGACAGTATGCTGACCAAAGAAACATGTACTACTCTATGTTCTCAACAGTATGTTGACCACAGAGATAAAAAAAACTCTACGGTTCTTAAAGTATGCCGACCACATAGACAGAGAATAATCTACACCTGACAGCATGGTTACCACATAGACAGATTATAAACTATGTTCTCAACAGTATGCTGACAACATAGAAAAAATATACTCTAAACTCAGACACTATGCTGATCACATCGTCAGATTATACTCTATGTCCATGACAGTATCCTGACTACATAGACGGAGAAAACTCTACGACCCACACAGTTTGCTGACCACATAGACAGAAAATACACTACGTCCCTGACAGTATATTGACAACATAGACAGAATAATCTCTATGTTATTCACATAATGCTGAACACATGGACATTGAATAATCTACGTTCCTGATAGTATGCTGACCATATAGAGATAGAGAATACTCTATTTCCCTGTAAATCAGCAGATATTTATTCCTGAGAAAGAATACTTTCCGTCTTTGACAGTATGTTGACCACATAGACAGAGAAAACTCTACGACCCAGACAGTATGCTGACCACATTGACAGATTATACTCTATGTCCTTAACAGTATGCTGACTACATAGACAGATGATACTCTATGTTCTAAACAGTATGCTGGCTACATAGAGAAAAAATACAATACGTGCATGACAGTATGCTGACCACATACACAGAGAATATTCTACGACCCTGACGGTATTCGGACAACGAAGAAAAAGAAAATTTTATGTATCTGACAGTATGCTAACCACATAGACAGATTATACTATATGTTGATAACAGTATGCTGACAAAAAAACTCTACGGCCCTGACAGTATGCTGACCACATAGAATGAGAATATCCTACGTCTCTGATAGTAAGCTGAATATATAGATAGAGAATACTCTACTTCCCTGTAAATATGCAGATATTTATTCCTGAGAGAGAATACTTTCCGTTTTTGTCAGTATGTTGACCACATAGACATAGAATATTCTACGTTCCTGCCAGTATGCTGACCACATAGACAGAGAATATTTCACGATCCAGACAGTATTCTTACCACAGCGACAAAGAATATTTTACGTATCTGACAGTATACTGACCACATATACAAAGAATACTCAACGACCCTGACAGTATGCTGACCAAAGAGACATGTACTACTCTATGTTCTCAACAGTATGTTGACCACAGAGATAAAAAAAACTCTACGGTTCTTAAAGTATGCCGACCACATAGACAGAGAATAATCTACACCTGACAGCATGGTTACCACATAGACAGATTATAAACTATGTTCTCAACAGTATGCTGACAACATAGAAAAAATATACTCTAAACTCAGACACTATGCTGATCACATCGTCAGATTATACTCTATGTCCATGACAGTATCCTGACTACATAGACGGAGAAAACTCTACGACCCACACAGTTTGCTGACCACATAGACAGAAAATACACTACGTCCCTGACAGTATATTGACAACGTAGACAGAATAATCTCTATGTTATTCACATAATGCTGAACACATGGACATTGAATAATCTACGTTCCTAATAGTATGATGACCATATAGAGATAGAGAATACTCTATTTCCCTGTAAATCAGCAGATATTTATTCCTGAAAGAGAATACTTTCCGTCTTTGACAGTATGTTAACCACATAGACAGAGAAAACTCTACGACCCAGACAGTATGCTGACCACATTGACAGATTATACTCTATGTCCTTAACAGTATGCTGACTACATAGACAGATGATACTCTATGTTCATAACAGTATGCTGGCTAAATAGAGAAAAAATACACTACGTCCCTGGCAGTATATTGACAATATTGACAGAATAATCTCTATGTTATTCACATAATGCTGAACACATGGATATTGAATAATCTACGTTCCTAATAGTATACTGACCATATAGACAGATTATACTCTATGTCCTTAACAGAATGCTGACTACTTAAACCGATGATACTCTATGTTCTTAACAGTATGCTGCCTACATAGACATAAAATACTCTACGTGCATGACAGTATGCTGACCACATACACAGAGAATATTCTACGACCCTGACGGTATTCTGACAACGAAGAAAAAGAAAATTTTATGTATCTGACAGTATGCTAACCACATAGACAGATTATACTAAATGTTGATAACAGTATGCTGACAAGAAAAACTCTACGGCCCTGATAGTATGCTGACCACATGGAATGAGAATATCCTACGTCTCTGATAGTATGCTGACCATATAGATAGAGAATACTCTACTTCCCTGTAAATATGCAGATATTTATACATGAGAGAGAATACTCACCGTTTTTGTCAGTATGATGACTACATAGACATAGAATACACCACGATCCTGACAGTATTCTTACCACAAAGACAAAAAATATTTTACGTATCTGACAGTATACTGACCACATATACAAAGAATACTCTACGGCCCTGACAGTATGCTGACCAGAGAGACATATAATACGCTATGTTCTCAACAGTATGTTGACCACATAGATAAAAAAAACTCTACGGTCCTGAGAGTATGCCGACCACATAGACAGGAAATAATCTACACCTGACAGCATGGTTACCACATAAACAGATTATACTCTATGTTCTCAACAGTATGCTGACAACTTAGAAAAAATATACTCTAAACCCAGACACTATACTGATCGCATAGACAGATTATACTCTATGTCCCTGCCAGTATCCTGACTACATGACAGAGAAAACTCTACGACCCAGACAGTATGCTGACCACATAGACAGAAAATACACTACGTCCCTGACAGTATATTGACAACATAGACAGAATAATCTCTATGTTATTCACATAATGCTGAACACATGGACATTGAATAATCTACGTTCCTGATAGTATGCTGACCATATAGATAGAGAATACTCTACTTCCATGTAAATAAGCAGATATTTATTCCTGAGAGAGAATACATTCCGTCTTTGACAGTATGTTGACCACATAGAGAGAGAAAACTCTACGACCCAGACAGTATGCTGACCACATAGAAAGATTATACTCTATGTCCTTAACAGAATGCTGACTACATAAACAGATGATACTCTATGTTCTTAACAGTATGCTGGCTACATAGAGAAAAAATACTCTACGTGCATGACAGTATGCTGACTACATACACAGAGAATTTTCTACGACCCTGACGGTATTCTGACAACGAAGAAAAAGAAAATTTTATGTATCTGACAGTATGCTAACCACAAAGACAGCTAATACTATATGTTGATAACAGTATGCTGACAAAAAAAACTCTACGGCCCTGACAGTATGCTGACCACATAGAATGAGAATATCCTACGTCTCTGATAGTATGCTGACTATATAGATAGAGAATACTCTACTTCCCTGTAATTATGCAGATATTTATTCCTGAGAGAGAATACTTTCCTTTTTTGTCGGTATATTGACCACATAGACATAGAATATTCTACGTCTCTGCCAGTATGTTGACCACATAGACAGAGAATACTCCACGACCCTGACAGTATTCTTACCACAGAGACAAAAAATATTTTACGTATCTGACAGTATACTAACCACATATACAAAGAATACTCAACGATCCTGACAGTATGCTGACCAGAGAGACATATAATACTCTATGTTCTCAACAGTATGTTGACCACATAGATAAGAAAAACTCTACGGTCCTGAGAGTATGCCGACCACAGAGACAGAAAATAATCTACACCTGACAGCATGATTACCACATAGACAGATTATACTCTGTGTACTCAACAGTATGCTGACAACATAGAAAAAATATACTCGAAACCAGACAGTATGCTGACCACATAGACAGATTATACTCTATGCCCTGACAGTATGCTGACCAGAGAAACATATAATACTCTATATTCTTAACAGTATGCTGACCACATAGATAAAAAATACTCTACGTGCATGACAGTATGCTGACCAAATAGCCAGATAATACTCTAAGGCTTTGACAATATGCTGACCATATACACAGAGAATCTTCTATGATTCTGACAGTATTCTGACATGGGAGAAAAAGACAATTTTACGTATCTGACAGTATGCTGACCACATAGACAGATTTTACTTTATGTTGATAACAGTATGCTAAAAAAAAAACTCTACGCCTCTGACAGTATGCTGACCACATAGAATGAGAATATCCTACGTCTCTGATAGTATGCTGACTAAATAGATAGAGAATACTCTACTTCCCTATAAATATGCAGATATTTATTCCTGAGAGAGAATACTTTACGTCTTTGACAGTATGTTGACCACATAGACAAAGAATACTCTACGATCCTGACAGTATGCTGACCACATAGACAGACTTTACTCTACGTTCCTGACAATATTCTGACCACAGAGACATAGAATATTTTACATATCTGATAGTATACTGACCACATATACAGAGAATACTCTACGTGCTTGACAGTATGCTGACCAGAGAGACATATAATACTCTATGTTCTCAACTGTATGTTGACCACATAGATAAAAAAAACTCTACGGTCCTAACAGTATGCCGACCACATAGACAGAAATTAATCTACACCTGACAGCATGGTTATCACATAGACAGATTAAACTCTATGTTCTCAACAGTATGCTGACAACATAGAAAAAAAATCCTCTAATCTCAGACACTATGCTGATCACATAGGCAGATTATAGTCTATGTCCCTGATAGTATCCTGACTACATAGACAGAGAATACTCCACGTCCCTAGGGGACAGTATTCTTACCACAGAGACAAAAAATATTTCACGTATCTGACAGTATACTGACCACATATACAAATAATACTCAACGACCTTGACAGTATGTTGACCAGAGAGACATATGATACTCTATGTTCTCAACTGTATGTTGACCACATAGATAAAAAAAACTCTACGGTCCTAACAGTATGCCGACCACATAGACAGAAATTAATCTACACCTGACAGCATGGTTACCACATAGACAGATTAAACTCTATGTTCTCAACAGTATGCTGACAACATAGAAAAAATATACTCTAATCTCAGACACTATGCTGATCACATAGGCAGATTATAGTCTATGTCCCTGATAGTATCCTGACTACATAGACAGAGAATACTCCACGTCCCTAGGGGACAGTATTCTTACCACAGAGACAAAAAATATTTCACGTATCTGACAGTATACTGACCACATATACAAATAATACTCAACGACCTTGACAGTATGCTGACCAGAGAGACATATGATACTCTATGTTCTCAACAGTATGTTGACCACATAGATAAAAATAACTCTACGGTCCTGAGAGTATGCCGACCACATAAACAGAAAATAATCTACACCTGACAGCATGGTTAACACATAGACAGATTATACTCTATGTTCTCAACAGTATGCTGACAACATAGAAAAAATATACTCTAAACCCAGACACTATACTGATCGCATAGACAGATTATACTCTATGTCCCTGCCAGTATCCTAAATACATAGACAGAGAAAACTCTACGACCCAGACAGTATGCTGACCACATAGACAGAAAATACACTACGTCCCTGACAGTATATTGACAACATAGACAGAATAATCTCTATGTTATTCACATAATGCTGTACACATGGACATTGAAGAATCTACGTTCCTGATAGTATGCTGACCATATAGATAGAGAATACTCTACTTCCCTGTAAATAAGCAGATATTTATTCCTGAGAGAGAATATTTTCCGTCTTTGACAGTATGTTGACCACATAGACAGAGGAAACTCTACGACCCAGCTAGTATGCTGACCACATAGACAGATTATACTCTATATCCTTAACAGAATGCTGACAACATAAACAGATGATACTCTATGGTCATAACAGTATGCTGGCTAAATAGAGAAAAAATACACTACGTCCCTGGCAGTATATTGACAATATTGACAGAATAATCTCTATGTTATTCACATAATGCTGAACACATGGATATTGAATAATCTACGTTCCTAATAGTATACTGACCATATAGACAGATTATACCCTATGTCCTTAACAGAATGCTGACTACTTAAACAGATGATACTCTATGTTCTCAACAGTATGCTGCCTACATAGACATAAAATACTCTACGTGCATGACAGTATGCTGACCACATACACAGAGAATATTCTACGACCCTGACGGTATTCTGACAACGAAGAAAAAGAAAATTTTATGTATCTGACAGTATGCTAACCACATAGACAGATTATACTAAATGTTGATAACAGTATGCTGACGAAAAAACTCTACGGCCCTGACAGTATGCTGACCACATGGAATGAGAATATCCTACGTCTCTGATAGTATGCTGACCATATAGATAGAGAATACTCTACTTCCCTGTAAATATGCACATATTTATTCATGAGAGAGAATACTCACCGTTTTTGTCAGTATGATGACTACATAGACATAGAATATTCTACGTCCCTGCCAGTATGCTGACCACATAGACAGAGAATACACCACGATCCTGACAGTATTCTTACCACAAAGACAAAAAATATTTTACGTATCTGACAGTATACTGACCACATATACAAAGAATACTCTACGGCCCTGACAGTATGCTGACCAGAGAGACATATAATACGTTATGTTATCAACAGTATGTTGACCACATAGATAAAAAAAAACTCTACGGTCCTGAGAGTATGCCGACCACATAGACAGGAAATAATCTACACCTGACAGCATGGTTACCACATAAACAGATTATACTCTTATGTTCTCAACAGTATGCTGACAACATAGAAAAAATATACTCTAAACCCAGACACTATACTGATCGCATAGACAGATTATACTCTATGTCCCTGCCAGTATCCTGACTACATAGACAGAGAAAACTCTACGACCCAGACAGTATGCTGACCACATAGACAGAAAATACACTACGTCCCTGACAGTATATTGACAACATAGACAGAATAATCTCTATGTTATTCACATAATGCTGAACACATGGACATTGAATAATCTACGTTCCTGATAGTATGCTGACCATATAGATAGAGAATACTCTACTTCCATGTAAATAAGCAGATATTTATTCCTGAGAGAGAATACATTCCGTCTTTGACAGTATGTTGACCACATAGAGAGAGAAAACTCTACGACCCAGACAGTATGCTGACCACATAGAAAGATTATACTCTATGTCCTTAACAGAATGCTGACTACATAAACAGATGATACTCTATGTTCTTAACAGTATGCTGGCTACATAGAGAAAAAATACTCTACGTGCATGACAGTATGCTGACCACATACACAGAGAATTTTCTACGACCCTGACGGTATTCTGACAACGAAGAAAAAGAAAATTTTATGTATCTGACAGTATGCTAACCACAAAGACAGCTAATACTATATGTTGATAACAGTATGCTGACAAAAAAAACTCTACGGCCCTGACAGTATGCTGACCACATAGGATGAGAATATCCTACGTCTCTGATAGTATGCTGACTATATAGATAGAGAATACTCTACTTCCCTGTAAATATGCAGATATTTATTCCTGAGAGAGAATACTTTCCTTTTTTGTCGGTATATTGACCACATAGACATAGAATATTCTACGTCCCTGCCAGTATGTTGACCACATAGATAGAGAATACTCCACGACCCTGACAGTATTCTTACCACAGAGACAAAGAATATTTTACGTATCTGACAGTATACTAACCACATATACAAAGAATACTCAACGACCCTGACAGTATGCTAACCAGAGAGACATATAATACTCTATGTTCTCAACAGTATGTTGACCACATAGATAAGAAAAACTCTACGGTCCTGAGAGTATGCCGACCACAGAGACAGAAAATAATCTACACCTGACAGCATGATTACCACATAGACAGATTATACTCTGTGTACTCAACAGTATGCTGACAACATAGAAAAAATATACTCTAAACTCAGACACTATGCTGATCACATCGTCAGATTATACTCTATGTCCATGACAGTATCCTGACTACATAGACGGAGAAAACTCTACGACCCACACAGTTTGCTGACCACATAGACAGAAAATACACTACGTCCCTGACAGTATATTGACAACGTAGACAGAATAATCTCTATGTTATTCACATAATGCTGAACACATGGACATTGAATAATCCACGTTCCTGATAGTATGCTGACCATATAGAGATAGAGAATACTCTATTTCCCTGTAAATCAGCAGATATTTATTCCTGAAAGAGAATACTTTCCGTCTTTGACAGTATGTTAACCACATAGACAGAGAAAACTCTACGACCCAGACAGTATGCTGACCACATTGACAGATTATACTCTATGTCCTTAACAGTATGCTGACTACATAGACAGATGATACTCTATGTTCATAACAGTATGCTGGCTAAATAGAGAAAAAATACACTACGTCCCTGGCAGTATATTGACAATATTGACAGAATAATCTCTATGTTATTCACATAATGCTGAACACATGGATATTGAATAATCTACGTTCCTAATAGTATACTGACCATATAGACAGATTATACCCTATGTCCTTAACAGAATGCTGACTACTTAAACAGATGATACTCTATGTTCTCAACAGTATGCTGCCTACATAGACATAAAATACTCTACGTGCATGACAGTATGCTGACCACATACACAGAGAATATTCTACGACCCTGACGGTATTCTGACAACGAAGAAAAAGAAAATTTTATGTATCTGACAGTATGCTAACCACATAGACAGATTATACTAAATGTTGATAACAGTATGCTGACGAAAAAACTCTACGGCCCTGACAGTATGCTGACCACATGGAATGAGAATATCCTACGTCTCTGATAGTATGCTGACCATATAGATAGAGAATACTCTACTTCCCTGTAAATATGCACATATTTATTCATGAGAGAGAATACTCACCGTTTTTGTCAGTATGATGACTACATAGACATAGAATATTCTACGTCCCTGCCAGTATGCTGACCACATAGACAGAGAATACACCACGATCCTGACAGTATTCTTACCACAAAGACAAAAAATATTTTACGTATCTGACAGTATACTGACCACATATACAAAGAATACTCTACGGCCCTGACAGTATGCTGACCAGAGAGACATATAATACGTTATGTTATCAACAGTATGTTGACCACATAGATAAAAAAAAACTCTACGGTCCTGAGAGTATGCCGACCACATAGACAGGAAATAATCTACACCTGACAGCATGGTTACCACATAAACAGATTATACTCTTATGTTCTCAACAGTATGCTGACAACATAGAAAAAATATACTCTAAACCCAGACACTATACTGATCGCATAGACAGATTATACTCTATGTCCCTGCCAGTATCCTGACTACATAGACAGAGAAAACTCTACGACCCAGACAGTATGCTGACCACATAGACAGAAAATACACTACGTCCCTGACAGTATATTGACAACATAGACAGAATAATCTCTATGTTATTCACATAATGCTGAACACATGGACATTGAATAATCTACGTTCCTGATAGTATGCTGACCATATAGATAGAGAATACTCTACTTCCATGTAAATAAGCAGATATTTATTCCTGAGAGAGAATACATTCCGTCTTTGACAGTATGTTGACCACATAGAGAGAGAAAACTCTACGACCCAGACAGTATGCTGACCACATAGAAAGATTATACTCTATGTCCTTAACAGAATGCTGACTACATAAACAGATGATACTCTATGTTCTTAACAGTATGCTGGCTACATAGAGAAAAAATACTCTACGTGCATGACAGTATGCTGACCACATACACAGAGAATTTTCTACGACCCTGACGGTATTCTGACAACGAAGAAAAAGAAAATTTTATGTATCTGACAGTATGCTAACCACAAAGACAGCTAATACTATATGTTGATAACAGTATGCTGACAAAAAAAACTCTACGGCCCTGACAGTATGCTGACCACATAGGATGAGAATATCCTACGTCTCTGATAGTATGCTGACTATATAGATAGAGAATACTCTACTTCCCTGTAAATATGCAGATATTTATTCCTGAGAGAGAATACTTTCCTTTTTTGTCGGTATATTGACCACATAGACATAGAATATTCTACGTCCCTGCCAGTATGTTGACCACATAGATAGAGAATACTCCACGACCCTGACAGTATTCTTACCACAGAGACAAAGAATATTTTACATATCTGACAGTATACTAACCACATATACAAAGAATACTCAACGACCCTGACAGTATGCTAACCAGAGAGACATATAATACTCTATGTTCTCAACAGTATGTTGACCACATAGATAAGAAAAACTCTACGGTCCTGAGAGTATGCCGACCACAGAGACAGAAAATAATCTACACCTGACAGCATGATTACCACATAGACAGATTATACTCTGTGTACTCAACAGTATGCTGACAACATAGAAATAATATACTCTAAACCAGACAGTATGCTGACCACATAGATAGATTATACTCTATGCCCTGACAGTATGCTGACCAGAGAAACATATAATACTCTATATTCTTAACAGTATGCTGACCACATAGATAAAAAATACTCTACGTGCATGACAGTATGCTGACCAAATAGCCAGATAATACTCTACAGCTTTGACAATATGCTGACCATATACACAGAGAATCTTCTACGATTCTGACAGTATTCTGACATGGAAGAAAAAGAAAATTTTACGTATCTGACAGTATGCTGACCACATAGACAGATTTTACTTTATGTTGATAACAGTATGCTAAAAAAAACTCTACGCCTCTGACAGTATGCTGACCACATAGAATGAGAATATCCTACGTCTCTGATAGTATGCTGACCATATAGATAGAGAATACTCTACTTCCCTATAAATATGCAGATATTTATTCCTGAGAGAGAATACTTTCCGTCTTTGACAGTATGTTGACCACATGGACAAAGAATACTCTACGATCCTGACAGTATGCTGACCACATAGACAGACTATACTCTACGTTCCTGACAATATTCTGACCACAGAGACATAGAATATTTTACATATCTGATAGTATACTGACCACATATACAGAGAATACTCTACGTGCCTGACAGTATGCTGACCAGAGAGACATGTAATACTCTATGTTCTCAACTGTATGTTGACCACATAGATAAAAAAAACTCTACGGTCCATACAGTATGCCGACCACATAGACAGAAATTAATCTACACCTGACAGCATGGTTACCACATAGACAGATTATACTCTATGTTCTCGACAGTATGCTGACAACATAGAAAAAATATACTCTAATCTCAGACACTATGCTGATCACATAGGCAGATTATAGTCTATGTCCCTGATAGTATCCTGACTACATAGACAGAGAATACTCCACGTCCCTAGGGGACAGTATTCTTACCACAGAGACAAAAAATATTTCACGTATCTGACAGTATACTGACCACATATACAAATAATACTCAACGACCTTGACAGTATGCTGACCAGAGAGACATATGATACTCTATGTTCTCAACAGTATGTTGGCCACATAGATAAAAATAACTCTACGGTCCTGAAAGTATGCCGACCACATAGACAGAAAATAATCTACACCTGACAGCATGGTTACCACATAGACAGATTATACTCTATGTTCTCAACAGTATGCTGACAACATAGAAAAAATATACTCTAAAGCCAGACATTATGCTTACCACATAGTACAGATTATACTCTATGTCCCAGACAGTATCATGTCTACATAGACAGAGAAAACTCTACGACTCAGACAGTATGCTGACCACATAGACAAAAAATACACTACGTCACTGACAGTATATTGACAACATAGACAGAATAATCTCTATGTTTTTCACATAATGCTGAACACATGGACTTAGAATAATCTACGTTCCTGATAGTATGCTGACCATATAGAAAGATTATACTCTATGTCCTTAACAGAATGCTGACTACATGAACAGATGATACTCTATGTTCTCAACAGTATGCTGCCTACATAGACATAAAATACTCTACGTGCATGACAGTGTGCTGACCACATACACAGAGAATATTCTACGACCCTGACGGTATTCTGACAACGAAGAAAAAGAAAATTTTATGTATCTGACAGTATGCTAACCACATAGACAGATTATACTAAATGTTGATAACAGTATGCTGACAAAAAAACTCTACGGCCCTGACAGTATGCTGACCACATGGAATGAGAATATCCTACGTGTCTGATAGTATGCTGACCATATAGATAGAGAATACTCTACTTCCCCATAAATATGCAGATATTTATTCCTGAGAGAGAATACTTTCCGTCTTTGACAGTATGTTGACCACATAGACAAAGAATACTCTACGATCCTGACAGTATGCTGACCACATAGACAGACTATACTCTACGTTCCTGACAATATTTTGACCACAGAGACATAGAATATTTTACATATCTGATAGTATACTGACCACATATACAGAGAATACTCTACGTGCCTGACAGTATGCTGACCAGAGAGACATATAATACTCTATGTTCTCAACTGTATGTTGACCACATAGATAAAAAAAACTCTACGGTCCTGACAGTATGCCGACCACATAGACAGAAATTAATCTACACCTGACAGCATGGTTACCACATAGACAGATTATACTCTATGTTCTCAACAGTATGCTGACAACATAGAAAAAATATACTCTAATCTCAGACACTATGCTGATCACATAGGCAGATTATAGTCTATGTCCCTGATAGTATCCTGACTACATAGACAGAGAATACTCCACGTCCCTAGGGGACAGTATTCTTACCACAGAGACAAAAAATATTTCACGTATCTGACAGTATACTGACCACATAAACAAATAATACTCAACGACCTTGACAGTATGCTGACCAGAGAGACATATGATACTCTATGTTCTCAACAGTATGTTGACCACATAGATAAAAATAACTCTACGGTCCTGAGAGTATGCCGACCACATAGACAGAAAATAATCTACACCTGACAGCATGGTTACCACATAGACAGATTATACTCTATGTTCTCAACAGTATGCTGACAACATAGAAAAAATATACTCTAAATCCAGAAATTATGCTGACCACATAGTACAGATTATTCTCTATGTCCCAGACAGTATCCTGTCTACATAGACAGAGAAAACTCTACGACTCAGACAGTATGCTGACCACATAGACAAAAAATACACTACATCGCTGACAGTATATTGACAACATAGACAGAATAATCTCTATGTTATTCACATAATGCTGAACACATGGACTTAGAATAATCTACGTTCCTGATAGTATGCTGACCATATAGAAAGATTATACTCTATGTCCTTAACAGAATGCTGACTACATGAACAGATGATACTCTATGTTCTCAACAGTATGCTGCCTACATAGACATAAAATACTCTACGTGCATGACTGTGTGCTGACCACACACACAGAGAATTTTCTACGACCCTGACGGTATTCTGACAACGAAGAAAAAGAAAATTTTATGTATCTGACAGTATGCTAACCACATAGACAGATTATACTAAATGTTGATAACAGTATGCTGACAAAAAAACTCTACGGCCCTGACAGTATGCTGACCACATGGAATGAGAATATCCTACGTCTCTGATAGTATGCTGACCATATAGATAGAGAATACTCTACTTCCCTTTAAATATGCAGATATTTATTCATGAGAGAGAATACTCTCCGTTTTTGTCAGTATGTTGACTACATAGACATAGAATATTCTACGTCCTTACCAGTATGCTGACCACATAGACAGAGAATACACCACGATCCTGACAGTATTCTTACCACAAAGACAAAAAATATTTTACGTATCTGACAGTATACTGACCACATATACAAATAATACTCTACGGCCCTGACAGTATGCTGACCAGAGAGACATATAATACGCTATGTTCTCAACAGTATGTTGACCACATAGATAAAAAAAACTCTACGGTCCTGAGAGTATGCCGACCACATAGACAGGAAATAATCTACACCTGACAGCATGGTTACCACATAAACAGATTATACTCTTATGTTCTCAACAGTATGCTGACAACATAGAAAAAATATACTCTAAACCCAGACACTATGCTGATCGCATAGACAGATTATACTTTATGTCCCTGCCAGTATCCTGACTACATAGACAGAGAAAACTCTACGACCCAGACAGTATGCTGACCACATAGACAGAAAATACACTACGTCCCTGACAGTATATTGACAACATAGACAGAATAATCTCTATGTTATTCACATAATGCTGAACACATGGACATTGAAGAATCTACGTTCCTGATAGTATGCTGACCATATAGAAAGATTATACTCTATGTCCTTAACAGAATGCTGACTACATAAACAGATGATACTCTATGTTCTCAACAGTATGCTGCCTACATAGACATAAAATACTCTACGTGCATGACAGTGTGCTGACCACATACACAGAGAATATTCTACGACCCTGACGGTATTCTGACAACGAAGAAAAAGAAAATTTTATGTATCTGACAGTATGCTAACCACATAGACAGATTATACTAAATGTTGATAACAGTATGCGGACAAAAAAACTCTACGGCCCTGACAGTATGCTGACCACATGGAATGAGAATATCCTATGTCTCTGATAGTATGCTGACCATATAGATAGAGAATACTCTACTTCCCTGTAAATATGCAGATATTTATTCATGAGAGAGAATACTCTCCGTTTTTGTCAGTATGTTGACTACATAGACATAGAATATTCTACGTCACTACCAGTATGCTGACCACATAGACAGAGAATACACCACGATCCTGACAGTATTCTTACCACAAAGACAAAAAATATTTCACGTATCTGACAGTATACTGACCACATATACAAAGAATACTCTACGGCCCTGACAGTATGCTGACAAGAGAGACGTATAATACGCTATGTTCTCAACAGTATGTTGACCACATAGATAAAAAAAACTCTACGGTCCTGAGAGTATGCCGACCACATAGACAAGGAATAATCTACACCTGACAGCACGGTTACCACATAAACAGATTATACTCTATGTTCTCAACAGTATGCTGACAACATAGAAAAAATATACTCTAAACCCAGACACTATGCTGATCGCATAGACAGATTATACTCTATGTCCCTGCCAGTATCCTGACTACATAGACAGAGAAAACTCTACGACCCAGACAGTATGCTGACCACATAGACAGAAAATACACTACGTCCCTGACAGTATATTGACAACATAGACAAAATAATCTCTATGTTATTCACATAATGCTGAACACATGGACATTGAATAATCTACGTTCCTGATAGTATGCTGACCATATAGATAGAGAATAGTCTATTCCCTGTAAATAAGCAGATATTTATTCATGAGAGAGAATACTTTCCGTCTTTGACAGTATGTTGACCACATAGAGAGAGAAAACTCTACGACCCAGACAGTATGCTGACCACATAGACAGATTATAATCTATGTCCTTAACAGAATGCTGACTACATAAACAGATGATACTCTATGTTCTTAACAGTATGCTGGCTACATAAAGAAAAAATACTCTACGTGCTTGACAGTATGCTGACCACATACAGAGAGAATTTTCTACGACCCTGACGGTATTCTGACAACGAAGAAAAATAAAATTTTATGTATCTGACAGTATGCTAACCACAAAGACAGATAATACTATATGTTGATAACAGTATGCTGACAAAAAAACTCTACGGCCCTGACAGAATGCTGACCACATAGAATGAGAATATCCTACGTCTCTGATAGTATGCTGACCATATAGATAGAGAATACTCTACTTCCCTATAAATATGCAGATATATATTCCTGAGAGAGAATACTTTCCGTCTTTGACAATATGTTGACCACATAGACAAAGAACACTCTACGATCCTGACAGTATGCTGACCACATAGACAGACTATACTCTACGTTCCTGACAATATTCTGACCACAGAGACATAGAATATTTTACATATCTGACAGTATACTGACCACATATACAGAGAATACTCTACGTGCCTGACAGTATGCTGACCAGAGAGACATATAATACTCGATGTTCTCAACTGTATGTTGACCACATAGATAAAAAAAACTCTACGGTCCTGACAGTATGCCGACCACATAGACAGAAATTAATCTACACCTGACAGCATGGTTACCACATAGACAGATTATACCCTATGTTCTCAACAGTATGCTGACAACATAGAAAAAATATACTCTAAATTCAGACAGTATGCTGACCACATAGTACAGATTATACTCTATGTCCCTGACAGTATCCTGTCTACATAGACAGAGAAAACTCTACGACTCAGACAGTATGCTGACCACATAGACAAAAAATACACTACGTCGCTGACAGTATATTGACAACATAGACAGAATAATCTCTATGTTATTCACATAATGCTGAACACATGGACTTAGAATAATCTACGTTCCTGATAGTATGCTGACCATATAGAAAGATTATACTCTATGTCCTTAACAGAATGCTGACTACATAAACAGATGATACTCTATGTTCTCAACAGTATGCTGCCTACATAGACATAAAATACTCTACGTGCATGACAGTGTGCTGACCACATACACAGAGAATATTCTACGACCCTGACGGTATTCTGACAACGAAGAAAAAGAAAATTTTATGTATCTGACTGTATGCTAACCACATAGACAGATTATACTAAATGTTGATAACAGTATGCTGACAAAAAAACTCTACGGCCCTGACAGTATGCTGACCACATAGAATGAGAATATCCTACGTCTCTGATAGTTTGCTGACTATATAGATAGAGAATACTCTACTTCCCTGTAAATATGCAGATATTTATTCCTGAGAGAGAATACTTTCCTTTTTTGTCAGTATGTTGACCACATAGACATAGAATATTCTACGTCCCTGCCAGTATGCTGACCACATAGACAGAGAATACTCCACGACCCTGACAGTATTCTTACCACAGAGACAAAGAATATTTTACGTATCTGACAGTATACTAACTACATATACAAAGAATACTCAACGACCCTGACAGTATGCTGACCAGAGAGACATATAATACTCTATGTTCTCAACAGTATGTTGACCACATAGAAAAGATAAACTCTACGGTCCTGAGAGTATGCCGACCACATAGACAGAAAATAATCTACACCTGACAGCATGGTTACCACATAGACAGATTATACTCTATGTTCTCAACAGTATGCTGACAACATAGAAAAATATACTCTAAACCCAGACACTATGCTGATCACATAGGCAGATTATACTCTATGTCCCTGATAGTATTCTGACTACATAGACAGAGAATACTCCACGTCCCTAGGGGACAGTATTCTTACCACAGAGACAAAAAAATATTTGACGTATCTGACAGTATACTGACCACATATACAAATAATACTCAACGGTCTTGACAGTATGCTGACCAGAGAGACGTATAATACGCTATGTTCTCAACAGTATTTTGACCACATAGATAAAAAAAACTCTACGGTCCTGACAGTATGCCGACCACATAGACAAGGAATAATCTACACCTGACAGCACGGTTACCACATAAACAGATTATACTCTATGTTCTCAACAGTATGCTGACAACATAGAAAAAATATACTCTAAATCCAGACACTATGCTGATCGCATAGACAGATTATACTCTATGTCCCTGCCAGTATCCTGACTACATAGACAGAGAAAACTCTACGACCCAGACAGTATGCTGACCACATAGACAGAAAATACACTACGTCCCTGACAGTATATTGACAACATAGACAGAATAATCTCTATGTTATTCACATAATGCTGAACACATGGACATTGAAGAATCTACGTTCCTGATAGTATGCTGACCATATAGATAGAGAATACTCTACTTCCCTGTAAATAAGCAGATATTTATTCCTGAGAGAGAATATTTTCCGTCTTTGACAGTATGTTGACCACATAGACAGAGAAAACTCTACGACCCAGACAGTATGCTGACCACATAGACAGATTATACTCTATATCCTTAACAGAATGCTGACTACATAAACAGATGATACTCTATGTTCATAACAGTATGCTGGCTAAATAGAGAAAAAATACACTACGTCCCTGGCAGTATATTGACAATATTGACAGAATAATCTCTATGTTATTCACATAATGCTGAACACATGGATATTGAATAATCTACGTTCCTAATAGTATACTGACCACATAGACAGATTATACTCTATGTCCTTATCAGAATGCTGACAACATAAACAGATGATACTCTATGTTCCCAACAGTATGCTGCCTACATAGAGATAAAATACTCTACGTGCATGACAGTATGCTGACCACATACACAGAGACTATTCTACGACCCTGACGGTATTCTGACAACGAAGAAAAAGAAAATTTTATGTATCTGACAGTATGCTAACCACATAGACAGATTATACTAAATGTTGATAAAAGTATGCTGACAAGAAAAACTCTACGGACCTGACAGTATGCTGACCACATAGAATGAGAATATCCTACGTCTCTGATAGTATGCTGACTATATAGATAGAGAATACTCTACTTCCCTATAAATATGCAGATATTTATTCATGAGAGGGAATACTCTCCGTTTTTGTCAGTATGTTGACTACATAGACATAGAATATTCTACGTCCCTACCAGTATGCTGACCACATAGACAGAGAATACACCACGATCCTGACAGTATTCTTACCACAAAGACAAAAAAAATTTTACGTATCTGACAGTATACTGACCACATATACAAAGAATACTCTACGACCCTGACAGTATGCTGACCAGAGAGACGTATAATACGCTATGTTCTCAACAGTATGTTGACCACATAGATAAAAAAAACTCTACGGTCCTGACAGTATGCCGACCACATAGACAGAAATTAATCTACACCTGACAGCATGGTTACCACATAGACAGATTATACTCTATGTTCTCAACAGTATGCTGACAACATAGAAAAAATATACTCTAAACCAGACACTATGCTGATCACATAGGCAGATTATACTCTATGTCCCTGATAGTATCCTGTCTACATAGACAGAGAAAACTCTACGACTCAGACAGTATGCTGACCACATAGACAAAAAATACACTACGTCGCTGACAGTATATTGACATTATAGACAGAATAATCTCTATGTTATTCACATAATGCTGAACACATGGACTTAGAATAATCTACGTTCCTGATAGTATGCTGACCATATAGAAAGATTATACTCTATGTCCTTAACAGAATGCTGACTACATAAACAGATGATACTCTATGTTCTCAACAGTATGCTGAATACATAGACATAAAATACTCTACGTGCATGACAGTGTGCTGACCACATACACAGAGAATATTCTACGACCCTGACGGTATTCTGACAACGAAGAAAAAGAAAATTTTATGTATCTGACAGTATGCTAACCACATAGACAGATTATACTAAATGTTGATAACAGTATGCTGACAAAAAAACTCTACGGCCCTGACAGTATGCTGACCACATGGAATGAGAATATCCTACGTCTCTGATAGTATGCTGACCATATAGATAGAGAATACTCTACTTCCCTTTAAATATGCAGATATTTATTCATGAGAGAAAATACTCTCCGTTTTTGTCAGTATGTTGACTACATAGACATAGAATATTCTACGTCCTTACCAGTATGCTGACCACATAGACAGAGAATACACCACGATCCTGACAGTATTCTTACCACAAAGACAAAAAATATTTTACGTATCTGACAGTATACTGACCACATATACAAATAATACTCTACGGCCCTGACAGTATGCTGACCAGAGAGACGTATAATACGCTATGTTCTCAACAGTATGTTGACCACATAGATAAAAAAAACTCTACGGTCCTGAGAGTATGCCGACCACATAGACAGGAAATAATCTACACCTGACAGCATGGTTACCACATAAACAGATTATACTCTTATGTTCTCAACAGTATGCTGACAACATAGATAAAATATACTCTAAACCCAGACACTATGCTGATCGCATAGACAGATTATACTTTATGTCCCTGCCAGTATCCTGACTACATAGACAGAGAAAACTCTACGACCCAGACAGTATGCTGACCACATAGACAGAAAATACACTACGTCCCTGACAGTATATTGACAACATAGACAGAATAATCTCTATGTTATTCACATAATGCTGAACACATGGACATTGAAGAATCTACGTTCCTGATAGTATGCTGACCATATAGATAGGAAATACTCTACTTCCCTGTAAATAAGCAGATATTTATTCCTGAGAGAGAATATTTTCCGTCTTTGACAGTATGTTGACCACATAGACAGAGAAAACTCTACGACCCAGACAGTATGCTGACCACATAGACAGATTATACTCTATATCCTTAACAGAATGCTGACTACATAAACAGATGATACTCTATGTTCATAACAGTATGCTGGCTAAATAGAGAAAAAATACACTACGTCCCTGGCAGTATATTGACAATAATGACAGAATAATCTCTATGTTATTCACATAATGCTGAACACATGGATATTGAATAATCTACGTTCCTAATAGTATACTGACCACATAGACAGATTATACTCTATGTCCTTAACAGAATGCTGACTACATAAACAGATGATACTCTATGTTCCCAACAGTATGCTGCCTACATAGAGATAAAATACTCTACGTGCATGACAGTATGCTGACCAAATACACAGAGACTATTCTACGACCCTGACGGTATTCTGACAACGAAGAAAAAGAAAATTTTATGTATCTGAAAGTATGCTCACCACATAGACAGATTATACTAAATGTTGATAACAGTATGCTGACAAGAAAAACTCTACGGCCCTGACAGTATGCTGACCACATAGAATGAGAATATCCTACGTCTCTGATAGTATGCTGACTATATAGATAGAGAATACTCTACTTCCCTGTAAATATGCAGATATTTATTCATGAGAGGGAATACTCTCCGTTTTTGTCAGTATGTTGACTACATAGACATAGAATATTCTACGTCCCTACCAGTATGCTGACCACATAGACAGAGAATACACCACGATCCTGACAGTATTCTTACCACAAAGACAAAAAATATTTTACGTATCTGACAGTATACTAACCACATATACAAAGAATACTCTACGACCCTGACAGTATGCTGACCAGAGAGACGTATAATACGCTATGTTCTCAACAGTATGTTGACCACATAGATAAAAAAAACTCTACGGTCCTGACAGTATGCCGACCACATAGACAGAAATTAATCTACACCTGACAGCATGGTTACCACATAGACAGATTATACTCTATGTTCTCAACAGTATGCTGACAACATAGAAAAAATATACTCTAAACCAGACACTATGCTGATCACATAGGCAGATTATACTCTATGTCCCTGATAGTATCCTGTCTACATAGACAGAGAAAACTCTACGACTCAGACAGTATGCTGACCACATAGACAAAAAATACACTACGTCGCTGACAGTATATTGACAACATAGACAGAATAATCTCTATGTTATTCACATAATGCTGAACACATGGACTTAGAATAATTTACGTTCCTGATAGTATGCTGACCATATAGAAAGATTATACTCTATGTCCTTAACAGAATGCTGACTACATAAACAGATGATACTCTATGTTCTCAACAGTATGCTGCCTACATAGACATAAAATACTCTACGTGCATGACAGTGTGCTGACCACATACACAGAGAATATTCTACGACCCTGACGGTATTCTGACAACGAAGAAAAAGAAAATTTTATGTATCTGACAGTATGCTAACCACATAGACAGATTATACTAAATGTTGATAACAGTATGCTGACAAAAAAACTCTACGGCCCTGACAGTATGCTGACCACATGGAATGAGAATATCCTATGTCTCTGATAGTATGCTGACCATATAGATAGAGAATACTCTACTTCCCTGTAAATATGCAGATATTTATTCATGAGAGAGAATACTCTCCGTTTTTGTCAGTATGTTGACTACATAGACATAGAATATTCTACGTCACTACCAGTATGCTGACCACATAGACAGAGAATACACCACGATCCTGACAGTATTCTTACCACAAAGACAAAAAATATTTCACGTATCTGACAGTATACTGACCACATATACAAAGAATACTCTACGGCCCTGAAAGTATGCTGACAAGAGAGACGTATAATACGCTATGTTCTCAACAGTATGTTGACCACATAGATAAAAAAAACTCTACGGTCCTGAGAGTATGCCGACCACATAGACAAGGAATAATCTACACCTGACAGCACGGTTACCACATAAACAGATTATACTCTATGTTCTCAACAGTATGCTGACAACATAGAAAAAATATACTCTAAACCCAGACACTATGCTGATCGCATAGACAGATTATACTCTATGTCCCTGCCAGTATCCTGACTACATAGACAGAGAAAACTCTACGACCCAGACAGTATGCTGACCACATAGACAGAAAATACACTACGTCCCTGACAGTATATTGACAACATAGACAAAATAATCTCTATGTTATTCACATAATGCTGAACACATGGACATTGAATAATCTACGTTCCTGATAGTATGCTGACCATATAGATAGAGAATACTCTATTCCCTGTAAATAAGCAGATATTTATTCATGAGAGAGAATACTTTCCGTCTTTGACAGTATGTTGACCACATAGAGAGAGAAAACTCTACGACCCAGACAGTATGCTGACCACATAGACAGATTATAATCTATGTCCTTAACAGAATGCTGACTACATAAACAGATGATACTCTATGTTCTTAACAGTATGCTGGCTACATAAAGAAAAAATACTCTACGTGCTTGACAGTATGCTGACCACATACAGAGAGAATTTTCTACGACCCTGACGGTATTCTGACAACGAAGAAAAATAAAATTTTATGTATCTGACAGTATGCTAACCACAAAGACAGATAATACTATATGTTGATAACAGTATGCTGACAAAAAAACTCTACGGCCCTGACAGTATGCTGACCACATAGAATGAGAATATCCTACGTCTCTGATAGTATGCTGACCATATAGATAGAGAATACTCTACTTCCCTATAAATATGCAGATATTTATTCCTGAGAGAGAATACTTTCCGTCTTTGACAGTATGTTGACCACATAGACAAAGAACACTCTACGATCCTGACAGTATGCTGACCACATAGACAGACTATACTCTACGTTCCTGATAATATTCTGACCACAGAGACATAGAATATTTTACATATCTGACAGTATACTGACCACATATACAGAGAATACTCTACGTGCCTGACAGTATGCTGACCAGAGAGACATATAATACTCGATGTTCTCAACTGTATGTTGACCACATAGATAAAAAAAACTCTACGGTCCTGACAGTATGCCGACCACATAGACAGAAATTAATCTACACCTGACAGCATGGTTACCACATAGACAGATTATACTCTATGTTCTCAACAGTATGCTGACAACATAGAAAAAATATACTCTAAATTCAGACAGTATGCTGACCACATAGTACAGATTATACTCTATGTCCCTGACAGTATCCTGTCTACATAGACAGAGAAAACTCTACGACTCAGACAGTATGCTGACCACATAGACAAAAAATACACTACGTCGCTGACAGTATATTGACAACATAGACAGAATAATCTCTATGTTATTCACATAATGCTGAACACATGGACTTAGAATAATCTACGTTCCTGATAGTATGCTGACCATATAGAAAGATTATACTCTATGTCCTTAACAGAATGCTGACTACATAAACAGATGATACTCTATGTTCTCAACAGTATGCTGCCTACATAGACATAAAATACTCTACGTGCATGACAGTGTGCTGACCACATACACAGAGAATATTCTACGACCCTGACGGTATTCTGACAACGAAGAAAAAGAAAATTTTATGTATCTGACTGTATGCTAACCACATAGACAGATTATACTAAATGTTGATAACAGTATGCTGACAAAAAAACTCTACGGCCCTGACAGTATGCTGACCACATAGAATGAGAATATCCTACGTCTCTGATAGTTTGCTGACTATATAGATAGAGAATACTCTACTTCCCTGTAAATATGCAGATATTTATTCCTGAGAGAGAATACTTTCCTTTTTTGTCAGTATGTTGACCACATAGACATAGAATATTCTACGTCCCTGCCAGTATGCTGACCACATAGACAGAGAATACTCCACGACCCTGACAGTATTCTTACCACAGAGACAAAGAATATTTTACGTATCTGACAGTATACTAACCACATATACAAAGAATACTCAACGACCCTGACAGTATGCTGACCAGAGAGACATATAATACTCTATGTTCTCAACAGTATGTTGACCACATAGAAAAGATAAACTCTACGGTCCTGAGAGTATGCCGACCACATAGACAGAAAATAATCTACACCTGACAGCATGGTTACCACATAGACAGATTATACTCTATGTTCTCAACAGTATGCTGATAACATAGAAAAAATATACTCTAAATCCAGACACTATGCTGATCGCATAGACAGATTATACTCTATGTCCCTGATAGTATTCTGACTACATAGACAGAGAATACTCCACGTCCCTAGGGGACAGTATTCTTACCACAGAGACAAAAAATATTTGACGTATCTGACAGTATACTGACCACATATACAAATAATACTCAACGGTCTTGACAGTATGCTGACCAGAGAGACGTATAATACGCTATGTTCTCAACAGTATTTTGACCACATAGATAAAAAAAACTCTACGGTCCTGACAGTATGACGACCACATAGACAAGGAATAATCTACACCTGACAGCACGGTTACCACATAAACAGATTATACTCTATGTTCTCAACAGTATGCTGATAACATAGAAAAAATATACTCTAAATCCAGACACTATGCTGATCGCATAGACAGATTATACTCTATGTCCCTGCCAGTATCCTGACTACATAGACAGAGAAAACTCTACGACCCAGACAGTATGCTGACCACATAGACAGAAAATACACTACGTCCCTGACAGTATATTGACAACATAGACAGAATAATCTCTATGTTATTCACATAATGCTGAACACATGGACATTGAAGAATCTACGTTCCTGATAGTATGCTGACCATATAGATAGAGAATACTCTACTTCCCTGTAAATAAGCAGATATTTATTCCTGAGAGAGAATATTTTCCGTCTTTGACAGTATGTTGACCACATAGACAGAGAAAACTCTACGACCCAGACAGTATGCTGACCACATAGACAGATTATACTCTATATCCTTAACAGAATGCTGACTACATAAACAGATGATACTCTATGTTCATAACAGTATGCTGGCTAAATAGAGAAAATATACACTACGTCCCTGGCAGTATATTGACAATATTGACAGAATAATCTCTATGTTATTCACATAATGCTGAACACATGGATATTGAATAATCTACGTTCCTAATAGTATACTGACCACATAGACAGATTATACTCTATGTCCTTAACAGAATGCTGACTACATAAACAGATGATACTCTATGTTCCCAACAGTATGCTGCCTACATAGAGATAAAATACTCTACGTGCATGACAGTATGCTGACCACATACACAGAGACTATTCTACGACCCTGACGGTATTCTGACAACGAAGAAAAAGAAAATTTTATGTATCTGACAGTATTCTTACCACAAAGACAAAAATTTTACGTATCTGACAGTATACTGACCACATATACAAAGAATACTCTACGACCCTGACAGTATGCTGACCAGAGAGACGTATAATACGCTATGTTCTCAACAGTATGTTGACCACATAGATAAAAAAAACTCTACGGTCCTGACAGTATGCCGACCATATAGACAGAAATTAATCTACACCTGACAGCATGGTTACCACATAGACAGATTATACTCTATGTTCTCAACAGTATGCTGACAACATAGAAAAAATATACTCTAAACCAGACACTATGCTGATCACATAGGCAGATTATACTCTATGTCCCTGATAGTATCCTGTCTACATAGACAGAGAAAACTCTACGACTCAGACAGTATGCTGACCACATAGACGAAAAATACACTACGTCGCTGACAGTATATTGACATTATAGACAGAATAATCTCTATGTTATTCACATAATGCTGAACACATGGACTTAGAATAATCTACGTTCCTGATAGTATGCTGACCATATAGAAAGATTATACTCTATGTCCTTAACAGAATGCTGACTACATAAACAGATGATACTCTATGTTCTCAACAGTATGCTGAATACATAGACATAAAATACTCTACGTGCATGACAGTGTGCTGACCACATACACAGAGAATATTCTACGACCCTGACGGTATTCTGACAACGAAGAAAAAGAAAATTTTATGTATCTGACAGTATGCTAACCACATAGACAGATTATACTAAATGTTGATAACAGTAGGCTGACAAAAAAACTCTACGGCCCTGACAGTATGCTGACCACATGGAATGAGAATATCCTACGTCTCTGATAGTATGCTGACCATATAGATAGAGAATACTCTACTTCCCTGTAAATATGCAGATATTTATTCATGAGAGAGAATACTCTCCGTTTTTGTCAGTATGTTGACTACATAGACATAGAATATTCTACGTCACTACCAGTATGCTGACCACATAGACAGAGAATACACCACGATCCTGACAGTATTCTTACCACAAAGACAAAAAATATTTCACGTATCTGACAGTATACTGACCACATATACAAAGAATACTCTACGGCCCTGACAGTATGCTGACAAGAGAGACGTATAATACGCTATGTTCTCAACAGTATGTTGACCACATAGATAAAAAAAACTCTACGGTCCTGAGAGTATGCCGACCACATAGACAAGGAATAATCTACACCTGACAGAACGGTTACCACATAAACAGATTATACTCTATGTTCTCAACAGTATGCTGACAACATAGAAAAAATATACTCTAAACCCAGACACTATGCTGATCGCATAGACAGATTATACTCTATGTCCCTGCCAGTATCCTGACTACATAGACAGAGAAAACTCTACGACCCAGACAGTATGCTGACCACATAGACAGAAAATACACTACGTCCCTGACAGTATATTGACAACATAGACAGAATAATCTCTATGTTATTCACATAATGCTGAACACATGGACATTGAATAATCTACGTTCCTGATAGTATGCTGACCATATAGATAGAGAATACTCTATTCCCTGTAAATAAGCAGATATTTATTCATGAGAGAGAATACTTTCCGTCTTTAACAGTATGTTGACCACATAGAGAGAGAAAACTCTACGACCCAGACAGTATGCTGACCACATAGACAGATTATACTCTATGTCCTTAACAGAATGCTGACTACATAAACAGATGATACTCTATGTTCTTAACAGTATGCTGGCTACATAGAGAAAAAATACTCTACGTGCATGACAGTATGCTGACCACATACACACAGAATTTTCTACGACCCTGACGGTATTCTGACAACGAAGAAAAATAAAAATTTATGTATCTGACAGTATGCTAACCTTAAAGACAGATAATACTATATGTTGATAACAGTATGCTGACAAAAAAAACTCTACGGCCCTGACAGTATGCTGACCACATAGAATGAGAATATCCTACGTCTCTGATAGTATGCTGACCATATAGATAGAGAATACTCTACTTCCCTATAAATATGCAGATATTTATTCCTGAGAGAGAATACTTTCCGTCTTTGACAGTATGTTGACCACATAGACAAAGAACACTCTACGATCCTGACAGTATGCTGACCACATAGACAGACTATACTCTACGTTCCTGACAATATTCTGACCACAGAGACATAGAATATTTTACATATCTGACAGTATACTGATCACATATACAGAGAATACTCTACGTGCCTGACAGTATGCTGACCAGAGAGACATATAATACTCGATGTTCTCAACTGTATGTTGACCACATAGATAAAAAAAACTCTACGGTCCTGACAGTATGCCGACCACATACACAGAGAATTTTCTACAACCCTGACGGTATTCTGACAACGAAGAAAAAGAAAATTTTATGTATCTGACAGTATGCTAACCACAAAGACAGATAATACCATATGTTGATAACAATATGCTGACAAAAAAACTCTACGGCCCTGACAGTATGCTGACAACATAGAATGAGAATATCCTACGTCTCTGATAGTATGCTGACTATATAGATAGAGAATACTCTACTTCCCTGTAAATATGCAGATATTTATTCCTGAGAGAGAATACTTTCCTTTTTTGTCGGTATGTTGACCACATAGACATAGAATATTCTACGTCCCTGCCAGTATGCTGACCACATAGACAGAGAATACTCCACGACCCTGACAGTATTCTTACCACAGAGACAAAGAATATTTTACGTATCTGACAGTATACTAACCACATATACAAAGAATACTCAACGACCCTGACAGTATGCTGACCAGAGAGACATATTATACTCTATGTTCTCAACAGTATGCTGACAACATAGAAAAAATATACTCTAAATCCAGACACTATGCTGATCGCATAGACAGATTATACTCTATGTCCCTGCCAGTATCCTGACTACATAGACAGAGAAAACTCTACGACCCAGACAGTATGCTGACCACATAGACAGAAAATACACTACGTCCCTGACAGTATATTGACAACATAGACAGAATAATCTCTATGTTATTCACATAATGCTGAACACATGGACATTGAAGAATCTACGTTCCTGATAGTATGCTGACCATATAGATAGAGAATAGTCTACTTCCCTGTAAATAAGCAGATATTTATTCCTGAGAGAGAATATTTTCCGTCTTTGACAGTATGTTGACCACATAGACAGAGAAAACTCTACGACCCAGACAGTATGCTGACCACATAGACAGATTATACTCTATATCCTTAACAGAATGCTGACTACATAAACAGATGATACTCTATGTTCATAACAGTATGCTGGCTAAATAGAGAAAAAATACACTACGTCCCTGGCAGTATATTGACAATATTGACAGAATAATCTCTATGTTATTCACATAATGCTGAACACATGGATATTGAATAATCTACGTTCCTAATAGTATACTGACCACATAGACAGATTATACTCTATGTCCTTAACAGAATGCTGACTACATAAACAGATGATACTCTATGTTCCCAACAGTATGCTGCCTACATAGAGATAAAATACTCTACGTGCATGACAGTATGCTGACCACATACACAGAGACTATTCTACGACCCTGACGGTATTCTGACAACGAAGAAAAAGAAAATTTTATGTATCTGACAGTATGCTAACCACATAGACAGATTATACTAAATGTTGATAAAAGTATGCTGACAAGAAAAACTCTACGGACCTGACAGTATGCTGACCACATAGAATGAGAATATCCTACGTCTCTGATAGTATGCTGACTATATAGATAGAGAATACTCTACTTCCCTATAAATATGCAGATATTTATTCATGAGAGGGAATACTCTCCGTTTTTGTCAGTATGTTGACTACATAGACATAGAATATTCTACGTCCCTACCAGTATGCTGACCACATAGACAGAGAATACACCACGATCCTGACAGTATTCTTACCACAAAGACAAAAAAATTTTTACGTATCTGACAGTATACTGACCACATATACAAAGAATACTCTACGACCCTGACAGTATGCTGACCAGAGAGACGTATAATACGCTATGTTCTCAACAGTATGTTGACCACATAGATAAAAAAAACTCTACGGTCCTGACAGTATGCCGACCACATAGACAGAAATTAATCTACACCTGACAGCATGGTTACCACATAGACAGATTATACTCTATGTTCTCAACAGTATGCTGACAACATAGAAAAAATATACTCTAAACCAGACACTATGCTGATCACATAGGCAGATTATACTCTATGTCCCTGATAGTATCCTGTCTACATAGACAGAGAAAACTCTACGACTCAGACAGTATGCTGACCACATAGACAAAAAATACACTACGTCGCTGACAGTATATTGACATTATAGACAGAATAATCTCTATGTTATTCACATAATGCTGAACACATGGACTTAGAATAATCTACGTTCCTGATAGTATGCTGACCATATAGAAAGATTATACTCTATGTCCTTACCAGAATGCTGACTACATAAACAGATGATACTCTATGTTCTCAACAGTATGCTGAATACATAGACATAAAATACTCTACGTGCATGACAGTGTGCTGACCACATACACAGAGAATATTCTACGACCCTGACGGTATTCTGACAACGAAGAAAAAGAAAATTTTATGTATCTGACAGTATGCTAACCACATAGACAGATTATACTAAATGTTGATAACAGTATGCTGACAAAAAAACTCTACGGCCCTGACAGTATGCTGACCACATGGAATGAGAATATCCTACGTCTCTGATAGTATGCTGACCATATAGATAGAGAATACTCTACTTCCCTGTAAATATGCAGATATTTATTCATGAGAGAGAATACTCTCCGTTTTTGTCAGTATGTTGACTACATAGACATAGAATATTCTACGTCACTACCAGTATGCTGACCACATAGACAGAGAATACACCACGATCCTGACAGTATTCTTACCACAAAGACAAAAAATATTTCACGTATCTGACAGTATACTGACCACATATACAAAGAATACTCTACGGCCCTGACAGTATGCTGACAAGAGAGACGTATAATACGCTATGTTCTCAACAGTATGTTGACCACATAGATAAAAAAAACTCTACGGTCCTGAGAGTATGCCGACCACATAGACAAGGAATAATCTACACCTGACAGAACGGTTACCACATAAACAGATTATACTCTATGTTCTCAACAGTATGCTGACAACATAGAAAAAATATACTCTAAACCCAGACACTATGCTGATCGCATAGACAGATTATACTCTATGTCCCTGCCAGTATCCTGACTACATAGACAGAGAAAACTCTACGACCCAGACAGTATGCTGACCACATAGACAGAAAATACACTACGTCCCTGACAGTATATTGACAACATAGACAGAATAATCTCTATGTTATTCACATAATGCTGAACACATGGACATTGAATAATCTACGTTCCTGATAGTATGCTGACCATATAGATAGAGAATACTCTATTCCCTGTAAATAAGCAGATATTTATTCATGAGAGAGAATACTTTCCGTCTTTGACAGTATGTTGACCACATAGAGAGAGAAAACTCTACGACCCAGACAGTATGCTGACCACATAGACAGATTATACTCTATGTCCTTAACAGAATGCTGACTACATAAACAGATGATACTCTATGTTCTTAACTGTATGCTGGCTACATAGAGAAAAAATACTCTACGGTCCTGACAGTATGCCGACCACATACACAGAGAATTTTCTACAACCCTGACGGTATTCTGACAACGAAGAAAAAGAAAATTTTATGTATCTGACAGTATGCTAACCACAAAGACAGATAATACCATATGTTGATAACAATATGCTGACAAAAAAACTCTACGGCCCTGACAGTATGCTGACCACATAGAATGAGAATATCCTACGTCTCTGATAGTATGCTGACTATATAGATAGAGAATACTCTACTTCCCTGTAAATATGCAGATATTTATTCCTGAGAGAGAATACTTTCCTTTTTTGTCAGTATGTTGACCACATAGACATAGAATATTCTACGTCCCTGCCAGTATGCTGACCACATAGAAAGAGAATACTCCACGACCCTGACAGTATTCTTACCACAGAGACAAAGAATATTTTACGTATCTGACAGTATACTAACCACATATACAAAGAATACTCAACGACCCTGACAGTATGCTGACCAGAGAGACATATTATACTCTATGTTCTCAACAGTATGCTGACAACATAGAAAAAATATACTCTAAATCCAGACACTATGCTGATCGCATAGACAGATTATACTCTATGTCCCTGCCAGTATCCTGACTACATAGACAGAGAAAACTCTACGACCCAGACAGTATGCTGACCACATAGACAGAAAATACACTACGTCCCTGACAGTATATTGACAACATAGACAGAATAATCTCTATGTTATTCACATAATGCTGAACACATGGACATTGAAGAATCTACGTTCCTGATAGTATGCTGACCATATAGATAGAGAATACTCTACTTCCCTGTAAATAAGCAGATATTTATTCCTGAGAGAGAATATTTTCCGTCTTTGACAGTATGTTGACCACATAGACAGAGAAAACTCTACGACCCAGACAGTATGCTGACCACATAGACAGATTATACTCTATATCCTTAACAGAATGCTGACTACATAAACAGATGATACTCTATGTTCATAACAGTATGCTGGCTAAATAGAGAAAAAATACACTACGTCCCTGGCAGTATATTGACAATATTGACAGAATAATCTCTATGTTATTCACATAATGCTGAACACATGGATATTGAATAATCTACGTTCCTAATAGTATACTGACCACATAGACAGATTATACTCTATGTCCTTAACAGAATGCTGACTACATAAACAGATGATACTCTATGTTCCCAACAGTATGCTGCCTACATAGAGATAAAATACTCTACGTGCATGACAGTATGCTGACCACATACACAGAGACTATTCTACGACCCTGACGGTATTCTGACAACGAAGAAAAAGAAAATTTTATGTATCTGACAGTATGCTAACCACATAGACAGATTATACTAAATGTTGATAAAAGTATGCTGACAAGAAAAACTCTACGGACCTGACAGTATGCTGACCACATAGAATGAGAATATCCTACGTCTCTGATAGTATGCTGACTATATAGATAGAGAATACTCTACTTCCCTATAAATATGCAGATATTTATTCATGAGAGGGAATACTCTCCGTTTTTGTCAGTATGTTGACTACATAGACATAGAATATTCTACGTCCCTACCAGTATGCTGACCACATAGAAAGAGAATACACCACGATCCTGACAGTATTCTTACCACAAAGACAAAAAAAATTTTACGTATCTGACAGTATACTGACCACATATACAAAGAATACTCTACGACCCTGACAGTATGCTGACCAGAGAGACGTATAATACGCTATGTTCTCAACAGTATGTTGACCACATAGATAAAAAAAACTCTACGGTCCTGACAGTATGCCGACCACATAGACAGAAATTAATCTACACCTGACAGCATGGTTACCACATAGACAGATTATACTCTATGTTCTCAACAGTATGCTGACAACATAGAAAAAATATACTCTAAACCAGACACTATGCTGATCACATAGGCAGATTATACTCTATGTCCCTGATAGTATCCTGTCTACATAGACAGAGAAAACTCTACGACTCAGACAGTATGCTGACCACATAGACAAAAAATACACTACGTCGCTGACAGTATATTGACATTATAGACAGAATAATCTCTATGTTATTCACATAATGCTGAACACATGGACTTAGAATAATCTACGTTCCTGATAGTATGCTGACCATATAGAAAGATTATACTCTATGTCCTTACCAGAATGCTGACTACATAAACAGATGATACTCTATGTTCTCAACAGTATGCTGAATACATAGACATAAAATACTCTACGTGCATGACAGTGTGCTGACCACATACACAGAGAATATTCTACGACCCTGACGGTATTCTGACAACGAAGAAAAAGAAAATTTTATGTATCTGACAGTATGCTAACCACATAGACAGATTATACTAAATGTTGATAACAGTATGCTGACAAAAAAACTCTACGGCCCTGACAGTATGCTGACCACATGGAATGAGAATATCCTACGTCTCTGATAGTATGCTGACCATATAGATAGAGAATACTCTACTTCCCTGTAAATATGCAGATATTTATTCATGAGAGAGAATACTCTCCGTTTTTGTCAGTATGTTGACTACATAGACATAGAATATTCTACGTCACTACCAGTATGCTGACCACATAGACAGAGAATACACCACGATCCTGACAGTATTCTTACCACAAAGACAAAAAATATTTCACGTATCTGACAGTATACTGACCACATATACAAAGAATACTCTACGGCCCTGACAGTATGCTGACAAGAGAGACGTATAATACGCTATGTTCTCAACAGTATGTTGACCACATAGATAAAAAAAACTCTACGGTCCTGAGAGTATGCCGACCACATAGACAAGGAATAATCTACACCTGACAGAACGGTTACCACATAAACAGATTATACTCTATGTTCTCAACAGTATGCTGACAACATAGAAAAAATATACTCTAAACCCAGACACTATGCTGATCGCATAGACAGATTATACTCTATGTCCCTGCCAGTATCCTGACTACATAGACAGAGAAAACTCTACGACCCAGACAGTATGCTGACCACATAGACAGAAAATACACTACGTCCCTGACAGTATATTGACAACATAGACAGAATAATCTCTATGTTATTCACATAATGCTGAACACATGGACATTGAATAATCTACGTTCCTGATAGTATGCTGACCATATAGATAGAGAATACTCTATTCCCTGTAAATAAGCAGATATTTATTCATGAGAGAGAATACTTTCCGTCTTTGACAGTATGTTGACCACATAGAGAGAGAAAACTCTACGACCCAGACAGTATGCTGACCACATAGACAGATTATACTCTATGTCCTTAACAGAATGCTGACTACATAAACAGATGATACTCTATGTTCTTAACAGTATGCTGGCTACATAGAGAAAAAATACTCTACGTGCATGACAGTATGCTGACCACATACACAGAGAATTTTCTACGACCCTGACGGTATTCTGACAACGAAGAAAAATAAAATTTTATGTATCTGACAGTATGCTAACCACAAAGACAGATAATACTATATGTTGATAACAGTATGCTGACAAAAAAAACTCTACGGCCCTGACAGTATGCTGACCACATAGAATGAGAATATCCTACGTCTCTGATAGTATGCTGACCATATAGATAGAGAATACTCTACTTCCCTATAAATATGCAGATATTTATTCCTGAGAGAGAATACTTTCCGTCTTTGACAGTATGTTGACCACATAGACAAAGAACACTCTACGATCCTGACAGTATGCTGACCACATAGACAGACTATACTCTACGTTCCTGACAATATTCTGACCACAGAGACATAGAATATTTTACATATCTGACAGTATACTGATCACATATACAGAGAATACTCTACGTGCCTGACAGTATGCTGACCAGAGAGACATATAATACTCGATGTTCTCAACTGTATGTTGACCACATAGATAAAAAAAACTCTACGGTCCTGACAGTATGCCGACCACATACACAGAGAATTTTCTACAACCCTGACGGTATTCTGACAACGAAGAAAAAGAAAATTTTATGTATCTGACAGTATGCTAACCACAAAGACAGATAATACCATATGTTGATAACAATATGCTGACAAAAAAACTCTACGGCCCTGACAGTATGCTGACCACATAGAATGAGAAAATCCTACGTCTCTGATAGTATGCTGACTATATAGATAGAGAATACTCTACTTCCCTGTAAATATGCAGATATTTATTCCTGAGAGAGAATACTTTCCTTTTTTGTCAGTATGTTGACCACATAGACATAGAATATTCTACGTCCCTGCCAGTATGCTGACCACATAGACAGAGAATACTCCACGATCCTGACAGTATTCTTACCACAGAGACAAAGAATATTTTACGTATCTGACAGTATACTAACCACATATACAAAGAATACTCAACGACCCTGACAGTATGCTGACCAGAGAGACATATAATACTCTATGTTCTCAACAGTATGTTGACCACATAGAAAAGAAAAACTCCACGGTCCTGAGAGTATGCCGACCACATAGACAGAAAATAATCTACACCTGACAGCATGGTTACCACATAGACAGATTATACTCTATGTTCTCAACAGTATGCTGACAACATAGAAAAAATATACTCTAATCCCAGACACTATGCTGATCACATAGGCAGATTATACTCTATGTCCCTGATAGTATCCTGTCTACATAGACAGAGAAAACTCTACGACTCAGACAGTATGCTGACCACATAGACAAAAAATACACTACGTCGCTGACAGTATATTGACATTATAGACAGAATAATCTCTATGTTATTCACATAATGCTGAACACATGGAATTAGAATAATCTACGTTCCTGATAGTATGCTGACCATATAGAAAGATTATACTCTATGTCCTTACCAGAATGCTGACTACATAAACAGATGATACTCTATGTTCTCAACAGTATGCTGCCTACATAGACATAAAATACTCTACGTGCATGACAATGTGCTGACCACATACACAGAGAATATTCTACGACCCTGACGGTATTCTGACAACGAAGAAAAAGAAAATTTTATGTATCTGACAGTATGCTAACCACATAGACAGATTATACTAAATGTTGATAACAGTATGCTGACAAAAAAACTCTACGGCCCTGACAGTATGCTGACCACATGGAATGAAAATATCCTACGTCTCTGATAGTATGCTGACCATATAGATAGAGAATACTCTACTTCCCTGTAAATATGCAGATATTTATTCATGAGAGAGAATACTCTCCGTTTTTGTCAGTATGTTGACTACATAGACATAGAATATTCTACGTCACTACCAGTATGCTGACCATATAGACAGAGAATACACCACGATCCTGACAGTATTCTTACCACAAAAACAAAAAATATTTCACGTATCTGACAGTATACTGACCACATATACAAAGAATACTCTACGGCCCTGACAGTATACTGACAAGAGAGACGTATAATACGCTATGTTCTCAACAGTATGTTGACCACATAGATAAAAAAAACTCTACGGTCCTGAGAGTATGCCGACCACATAGACAAGGAATAATCTACACCTGACAGCACGGTTACCACATAAACAGATTATACTCTATGTTCTCAACAGTATGCTGACAACATAGAAAAAATATACTCTAAACCCAGACACTATGCTGATCGCATAGACAGATTATACTCTATGTCCCTGCCAGTATCCTGACTACATAGACAGAGAAAACTCTACGACCCAGACAGTATGCTGACCACATAGACAGAAAATACACTTCGTCCCTGACAGTATATTGACAACATAGACAGAATAATCTCTATGTTATTCACATAATGCTGAACACATGGACATTGAATAATCTACGTTCCTGATAGTATGCTGACCATATAGATAGAGAATACTCTACTCCCCTGTAAATAAGCAGATATTTATTCCTGAGAGAGAATACTTTCCGTCTTTGACAGTATGTTGACCACATAGAGAGAGAAAACTCTACGACCCAGACAGTATGCTGACCACATAGACAGATTATACTCTATGTCCTTAACAGAATGCTGACTACATAAACAGATGATACTCTATGTTCTTAACAGTATGCTGGCTACATAGAGAAAAAATACTCTACGTGCATGACAGTATGCTGACCACATACACAGATAATTTTCTACGACCCTTACGGTATTCTGACAACGAAGAAAAAGAAAATTTTATGTATCTGACAGTATGCTAACCACAAAGACAGATAATACCATATGTTGATAACAGTATGCTGACAAAAAAACTCTACGGCCCTGACAGTATGCTGACCACATAGAATGAGAATATCCTACGTCTCTGATAGTTTGCTGACTATATAGATAGAGAATACTCTACTTCCCTGTAAATATGCAGATATTTATTCCTGAGAGAGAATACTTTCCTTTTTTGTCAGTATGTTGACCACATAGACATAGAATATTCTACGTCCCTGCCAGTATGCTGACCACATAGACAGAGAATACTCCACGACCCTGACAGTATTCTTACCACAGAGACAAAGAATATTTTACGTATCTGACAGTATACTAACCACATATACAAAGAATACTCAACGACCCTGACAGTATGCTGACCAGAGAGACATATAATACTCTATGTTCTCAACAGTATGTTGACCACATAGAAAAGATAAACTCTACGGTCCTGAGAGTATGCCGACCACATAGACAGAAAATAATCTACACCTGACAGCATGGTTACCACATAGACAGATTATACTCTATGTTCTCAACAGTATGCTGACAACATAGAAAAATATACTCTAAACCCAGACACTATGCTGATCAAATAGGCAGATTATACTCTATGTCCCTGATAGTATTCTGACTACATAGACAGAGAATACTCCACGTCCCTAGGGGACAGTATTCTTACCACAGAGACAAAAAATATTTGACGTATCTGACAGTATACTGACCACATATACAAATAATACTCAACGGTCATGACAGTATGCTGACCAGAGAGACGTATAATACGCTATGTTCTCAACAGTATGTTGACCACATAGATAAAAAAAACTCTACGGTCCTGAGAGTATGCCGACCACATAGACAAGGAATAATCTACACCTGACAGCACGGTTACCACATAAACAGATTATACTCTATGTTCTCAACAGTAAGCTGACAACATAGAAAAAATATACTCTAAATCCAGACACTATGCTGATCGCATAGACAGATTATACTCTATGTCCCTGCCAGTATCCTGACTACATAGACAGAGAAAACTCTACGACCCAGACAGTATGCTGACCACATAGACAGAAAATACACTACGTCCCTGACAGTATATTGACAACATAGACAGAATAATCTCTATGTTAATCACATAATGCTGAACACATGGACATTGAAGAATCTACGTTCCTGATAGTATGCTGACCATATAGATAGAGAATACTCTACTTCCCTGTAAATAAGCAGATATTTATCCCTGAGAGAGAATATTTTCCGTCCTTGACAGTATGTTGACCACATAGACAGAGAAAACTCTACGACCCAGACAGTATGCTGACCACATAGACAGATTATACTCTATATCCTTAACAGAATGCTGACTACATAAACAGATGATACTCTATGTTCATAACAGTATGCTTGCTAAATAGAGAAAAAATACACTACGTCCCTGGCAGTATATTGACAATATTGACAGAATAATCTCTATGTTATTCACATAATGCTGAACACATGGATATTGAATAATCTACGTTCCTAATAGTATACTGACCACATAGACAGATTATACTCTATGTCCTTAACAGAATGCTGACTACATAAACAGATGATACTCTATGTTCCCAACAGTATGCTGCCTACATAGAGATAAAATACTCTACGTGCATGACAGTATGCTGACCACATACACAGAGACTATTCTACGACCCTGACGGTATTCTGACAACGAAGAAAAAGAAAATTTTATGTATCTGACAGTATGCTAACCACATAGACAGATTATACTAAATGTTGATAAAAGTATGCTGACAAGAAAAACTCTACGGACCTGACAGTATGCTGACCACATAGAATGAGAATATCCTACGTCTCTGATAGTATGCTGACTATATAGATAGAGAATACTCTACTTCCCTATAAATATGCAGATATTTATTCATGAGAGGGAATACTCTCCGTTTTTGTCAGTATGTTGACTACATAGACATAGAATATTCTACGTCCCTACCAGTATGCTGACCACATAGACAGAGAATACACCACGATCATGACAGTATTCTTACCACAAAGACAAAAAAAATTTTACGTGTCTGACAGTATACTGACCACATATACAAAGAATACTCTACGACCCTGACAGTATGCTGACCAGAGAGACGTATAATACGCTATGTTCTCAACAGTATGTTGACCACATAGATAAAAAAAACTCTACGGTCCTGACAGTATGCCGACCACATAGACAGAAATTAATCTACACCTGACAGCATGGTTACCACATAGACAGATTATACTCTATGTTCTCAACAGTATGCTGACAACATAGAAAAAATATACTCTAAACCAGACACTATGCTGATCACATAGGCAGATTATACTCTATGTCCCTGATAGTATCCTGTCTACATAGACAGAGAAAACTCTACGACTCAGACAGTATGCTGACCACATAGACAAAAAATACACTACGTCGCTGACAGTATATTGACATTATAGACAGAATAATCTCTATGTTATTCACATAATGCTGAACACATGGACTTAGAATAATCTACGTTCCTGATAGTATGCTGACCATATAGAAAGATTATACTCTATGTCCTTAACAGAATGCTGACTACATAAACAGATGATACTCTATGTTCTCAACAGTATGCTGAATACATAGACATAAAATACTCTACGTGCATGACAGTGTGCTGACCACATACACAGAGAATATTCTACGACCCTGACGGTATTCTGACAACGAAGAAAAAGAAAATTTTATGTATCTGACAGTATGCTAACCACATAGACAGATTATACTAAATGTTGATAACAGTATGCTGACAAAAAAACTCTACGGCCCTGACAGTATGCTGACCACATGGAATGAGAATATCCTACGTCTCTGATAGTATGCTGACCATATAGATAGAGAATACTCTACTTCCCTGTAAATATGCAGATATTTATTCATGAGAGAGAATACTCTCCGTTTTTGTCAGTATGTTGACTACATAGACATAGAATATTCTACGTCACTACCAGTATGCTGACCACATAGACAGAGAATACACCACGATCCTGACAGTATTCTTACCACAAAGACAAAAAATATTTCACGTATCTGACAGTATACTGACCACATATACAAAGAATACTCTACGGCCCTGACAGTATGCTGACAAGAGAGACGTATAATACGCTATGTTCTCAACAGTATGTTGACCACATAGATAAAAAAAACTCTACGGTCCTGAGAGTATGCCGACCACATAGACAAGGAATAATCTACACCTGACAGAACGGTTACCACATAAACAGATTATACTCTATGTTCTCAACAGTATGCTGACAACATAGAAAAAATATACTCTAAACCCAGACACTATGCTGATCGCATAGACAGATTATACTCTATGTCCCTGCCAGTATCCTGACTACATAGACAGAGAAAACTCTACGACCCAGACAGTATGCTGACCACATAGACAGAAAATACACTACGTCCCTGACAGTATATTGACAACATAGACAGAATAATCTCTATGTTATTCACATAATGCTGAACACATGGACATTGAATAATCTACGTTCCTGATAGTATGCTGACCATATAGATAGAGAATACTCTATTCCCTGTAAATAAGCAGATATTTATTCATGAGAGAGAATACTTTCCGTCTTTTACAGTATGTTGACCACATAGAGAGAGAAAACTCTACGACCCAGACAGTATGCTGACCACATAGACAGATTATACTCTATGTCCTTAACAGAATGCTGACTACATAAACAGATGATACTCTATGTTCTTAACAGTATGCTGGCTACATAGAGAAAAAATACTCTACGTGCATGACAGTATGCTGACCACATACACAGAGAATTTTCTACGACCCTGACGGTATTCTGACAACGAAGAAAAATAAAATTTTATGTATCTGACAGTATGCTAACCACAAAGACAGATAATACTATATGTTGATAACAGTATGCTGACAAAAAAAACTCTACGGCCCTGACAGTATACTGACCACATAGAATGAGAATATCCTACGTCTCTGATAGTATGCTGACCATATAGATAGAGAATACTCTACTTCCCTATAAATATGCAGATATTTATTCCTGAGAGAGAATACTTTCCGTCTTTGACAGTATGTTGACCACATAGACAAAGAACACTCTACGATCCTGACAGTATGCTGACCACATAGACAGACTATACTCTACGTTCCTGACAATATTCTGACCACAGAGACATAGAATATTTTACATATCTGACAGTATACTGATCACATATACAGAGAATACTCTACGTGCCTGACAGTATGCTGACCAGAGAGACATATAATACTCGATGTTCTCAACTGTATGTTGACCACATAGATAAAAAAAACTCTACGGTCCTGACAGTATGCCGACCACATACACAGAGAATTTTCTACGACCCTGACGGTATTCTGACAACGAAGAAAAAGAAAATTTTATGTATCTGACAGTATGCTAACCACAAAGACAGATAATACCATATGTTGATAACAATATGCTGACAAAAAAACTCTACGGCCCTGACAGTATGCTGACCACATAGAATGAGAATATCCTACGTCTCTGATAGTATGCTGACTATATAGATAGAGAATACTCTACTTCCCTGTAAATATGCAGATATTTATTCCTGAGAGAGAATACTTTCCTTTTTTGTCAGTATGTTGACCACATAGACATAGAATATTCTACGTCCCTGCCAGTATGCTGACCACATAGACAGAGAATACTCCACGACCCTGACAGTATTCTTACCACAGAGACAAAGAATATTTTACGTATCTGACAGTATACTAACCACATATACAAAGAATACTCAACGACCCTGACAGTATGCTGACCAGAGAGACATATAATACTCTATGTTCTCAACAGTATGTTGACCACATAGAAAAGAAAAACTCCACGGTCCTGAGAGTATGCCGACCACATAGACAGAAAATAATCTACACCTGACAGCATGGTTACCACATAGACAGATTATACTCTATGTTCTCAACAGTTTGCTGACAACATAGAAAAAATATACTCTAAACCCAGACACTATGCTGATCACATAGGCAGATTATACTCTATGTCCCTGATAGTATTCTGACTACATAGACAGAGAATACTCCACGTCCCTAGGGGACAGTATTCTTACCACAGAGACAAAAAATATTTGACGTATCTGACAGTATACTGACCACATATACAAATAATACTCAACGGTCTTGACAGTATGCTGACCAGAGAGACGTATAATACGCTATGTTCTCAACAGTATGTTGACCACATAGACAAGGAATAATCTACACCTGACAGCACGGTTACCACATAAACAGATTATACTCTATGTTCTCAACAGTATGCTGACAACATAGAAAAAATATACTCTAAATCCAGACACTATGCTGATCGCATAGACAGATTATACTCTATGTCCCTGCCAGTATCCTGACTACATAGACAGAGAAAACTCTACGACCCAGACAGTATGCTGACCACATAGACAGAAAATACACTACGTCCCTGACAGTATATTGACAACATAGACAGAATAATCTCTATGTTATTCACATAATGCTGAACACATGGACATTGAAGAATCTACGTTCCTGATAGTATGCTGACCATATAGATAGAGAATACTCTACTTCCCTGTAAATAAGCAGATATTTATTCCTGAGAGAGAATATTTTCCGTCTTTGACAGTATGTTGACCACATAGACAGAGAAAACTCTACGACCCAGACAGTATGCTGACCACATAGACAGATTATACTCTATATCCTTAACAGAATGCTGACTACATAAACAGATGATACTCTATGTTCATAACAGTATGCTGGCTAAATAGAGAAAAAATACACTACGTCCCTGGCAGTATATTGACAATATTGACAGAATAATCTCTATGTTATTCACATAATGCTGAACACATGGATATTGAATAATCTACGTTCCTAATAGTATACTGACCACATAGACAGATTATACTCTATGTCCTTAACAGAATGCTGACTACATAAACAGATGATACTCTATGTTCCCAACAGTATGCTGCCTACATAGAGATAAAATACTCTACGTGCATGACAGTATGCTGACCACATACACAGAGACTATTCTACGACCCTGACGGTATTCTGACAACGAAGAAAAAGAAAATTTTATGTATCTGACAGTATGCTAACCACATAGACAGATTATACTAAATGTTGATAAAAGTATGCTGACAAGAAAAACTCTACGGACCTGACAGTATGCTGACCACATAGAATGAGAATATCCTACGTCTCTGATAGTATGCTGACTATATAGATAGAGAATACTCTACTTCCCTATAAATATGCAGATATTTATTCATGAGAGGGAATACTCTCCGTTTTTGTCAGTATGTTGACTACATAGACATAGAATATTCTACGTCCCTACCAGTATGCTGACCACATAGACAGAGAATACACCACGATCCTGACAGTATTCTTACCACAAAGACAAAAAAAATTTTACGTATCTGACAGTATACTGACCACATATACAAAGAATACTCTACGACCCTGACAGTATGCTGACCAGAGAGACGTATAATACGCTATGTTCTCAACAGTATGTTGACCACATAGATAAAAAAAACTCTACGGTCCTGACAGTATGCCGACCACATAGACAGAAATTAATCTACACCTGACAGCATGGTTACCACATAGACAGATTATACTCTATGTTCTCAACAGTATGCTGACAACATAGAAAAAATATACTCTAAACCAGACACTATGCTGATCACATAGGCAGATTATACTCTATGTCCCTGATAGTATCCTGTCTACATAGACAGAGAAAACTCTACGACTCAGACAGTATGCTGACCACATAGACAAAAAATACACTACGTCGCTGACAGTATATTGACATTATAGACAGAATAATCTCTATGTTATTCACATAATGCTGAACACATGGACTTAGAATAATCTACGTTCCTGATAGTATGCTGACCATATAGAAAGATTATACTCTATGTCCTTAACAGAATGCTGACTACATAAACAGATGATACTCTATGTTCTCAACAGTATGCTGAATACATAGACATAAAATACTCTACGTGCATGACAGTGTGCTGACCACATACACAGAGAATATTCTACGACCCTGACGGTATTCTGACAACGAAGAAAAAGAAAATTTTATGTATCTGACAGTATGCTAACCACATAGACAGATTATACTAAATGTTGATAACAGTATGCTGACAAAAAAACTCTACGGCCCTGACAGTATGCTGACCACATGGAATGAGAATATCCTACGTCTCTGATAGTATGCTGACCATATAGATAGAGAATACTCTACTTCCCTGTAAATATGCAGATATTTATTCATGAGAGAGAATACTCTCCGTTTTTGTCAGTATGTTGACTACATAGACATAGAATATTCTACGTCACTACCAGTATGCTGACCACATAGACAGAGAATACACCACGATCCTGACAGTATTCTTACCACAAAGACAAAAAATATTTCACGTATCTGACAGTATACTGACCACATATACAAAGAATACTCTACGGCCCTGACAGTATGCTGACAAGAGAGACGTATAATACGCTATGTTCTCAACAGTATGTTGACCACATAGATAAAAAAAACTCTACGGTCCTGAGAGTATGCCGACCACATAGACAAGGAATAATCTACACCTGACAGAACGGTTACCACATAAACAGATTATACTCTATGTTCTCAACAGTATGCTGACAACATAGAAAAAATATACTCTAAACCCAGACACTATGCTGATCGCATAGACAGATTATACTCTATGTCCCTGCCAGTATCCTGACTACATAGACAGAGAAAACTCTACGACCCAGACAGTATGCTGACCACATAGACAGAAAATACACTACGTCCCTGACAGTATATTGACAACATAGACAGAATAATCTCTATGTTATTCACATAATGCTGAACACATGGACATTGAATAATCTACGTTCCTGATAGTATGCTGACCATATAGATAGAGAATACTCTATTCCCTGTAAATAAGCAGATATTTATTCATGAGAGAGAATACTTTCCGTCTTTGACAGTATGTTGACCACATAGAGAGAGAAAACTCTACGACCCAGACAGTATGCTGACCACATAGACAGATTATACTCTATGTCTTTAACAGAATGCTGACTACATAAACAGATGATACTCTATGTTCTTAACAGTATGCTGGCTACATAGAGAAAAAATACTCTACGTGCATGACAGTATGCTGACCACATACACAGAGAATTTTCTACGACCCTGACGGTATTCTGACAACGAAGAAAAATAAAATTTTATGTATCTGACAGTATGCTAACCACAAAGACAGATAATACTATATATTGATAACAGTATGCTGACAAAAAAAACTCTACGGCCCTGACAGTATGCTGACCACATAGAATGAGAATATCCTACGTCTCTGATAGTATGCTGACCATATAGATAGAGAATACTCTACTTCCCTATAAATATGCAGATATTTATTCATGAGAGAGAATACTTTCCGTCTTTGACAGTATGTTGACCACATAGACAAAGAACACTCTACGATCCTGACAGTATGCTGACCACATAGACAGACTATACTCTACGTTCCTGACAATATTCTGACCACAGAGACATAGAATATTTTACATATCTGACAGAATACTGATCACATATACAGAGAATACTCTACGTGCCTGACAGTATGCTGACCAGAGAGACATATAATACTCGATGTTCTCAACTGTATGTTGACCACATAGATAAAAAGAACTCTACGGTCCTGACAGTATGCCGACCACATACACAGAGAATTTTCTACGACCCTGACGGTATTCTGACAACGAAGAAAAAGAAAATTTTATGTATCTGACAGTATGCTAACCACAAAGACAGATAATACCATATGTTGATAACAGTATGCTGACAAAAAAACTCTACGGCCCTGACAGTATGCTGACCACATAGAATGAGAATATCTTACGTCTCTGATAGTATGCTGACTATATAGATAGAGAATACTCTACTTCCCTGTAAATATGCAGATATTTATTCCTGAGAGAGAATACTTTCCTTTTTTGTCAGTATGTTGACCACATAGACATAGAATATTCTACGTCCCTGCCAGTATGCTGACCACATAGACAGAGAATACTCCACGATCCTGACAGTATTCTTACCACAGAGACAAAGAATATTTTACGTATCTGACAGTATACTAACCACATATACAAAGAATACTCAATGACCCTGACAGTATGCTGACCAGAGAGACATATAATACTCTATGTTCTCAACAGTATGTTGACCACATAGAAAAGAAAAACTCCACGGTCCTGAGAGTATGCCGACCACATAGACAGAAAATAATCTACACCTGACAGCATGGTTACCACATAGACAGATTATACTCTATGTTCTCAACCGTATGCTGACAACATAGAAAAAATATACTCTAATCCCAGACACTATGCTGATCACATAGGCAGATTATACTCTATGTCCCTGATAGTATTCTGACTACATAGACAGAGAATACTCCACGTCCCTAGGGGACAGTATTCTTACCACAGAGACAAAAAATATTTGACGTATCTGACAGTATACTGACCACATATACAAATAATACTCAACGGTCTTGACAGTATGCTGACCAGAGAGACGTATAATACGCTATGTTCTCAACAGTATGTTGACCACATAGATAAAAAAACTCTACGGTCCTGAGAGTATGCCGACCACATAGACAAGGAATAATCTACACCTGACAGCACGGTTACCACATAAACAGATTATACTCTATGTTCTCAACAGTATGCTGACAACATAGAAAAAATATACTCTAAACTCAGACACTATGCTGATCGCATAGACAGATTATACTCTATGTCCCTGCCAGTATCCTGACTACATAGACAGAGAAAACTCTACGACCCAGACAGTATGCTGACCACATAGACAGAAAATACACTTCGTCCCTGACAGTATATTGACAACATAGACAGAATAATCTCTATGTTATTCACATAATGCTGAACACATGGACATTGAATAATCTACGTTCCTGATAGTATGCTGACCATATAGATAGAGAATACTCAACTCCCCTGTAAATAAGCAGATATTTATTCCTGAGAGAGAATACTTTCCGTCTTTGACAGTATGTTGACCACATAGAGAGAGAAAACTCTACGACCCAGACAGTATGCTGACCACATAGACAGATTATACTCTATGTCCTTAACAGAATGCTGACTACATAAACAGATGATACTCTATGTTCTTAACAGTATGCTGGCTACATGGAGAAAAAATACTCTACGTGCATGACAGTATGCTGACCACATACACAGATAATTTTCTACGACCCTTACGGTATTCTGACAACGAAGAAAAAGAAAATTTTATGTATCTGACAGTATGCTAACCACAAAGACAGATAATACCATATGTTGATAACAGTATGCTGACAAAAAAACTCTACGGCCCTGACAGTATGCTGACCACATAGAATGAGAATATCCTACGTCTCTGATAGTTTGCTGACTATATAGATAGAGAATACTCTACTTCCCTGTAAATATGCAGATATTTATTCCTGAGAGAGAATACTTTCCTTTTTTGTCAGTATGTTGACCACATAGACATAGAATATTCTACGTCCCTGCCAGTATGCTGACCACATAGACAGAGAATACTCCACGACCCTGACAGTATTCTTACCACAGAGACAAAGAATATTTTACGTATCTGACAGTATACTAACCACATATACAAAGAATACTCAACGGCCCTGACAGTATGCTGACCAGAGAGACATATAATACTCTATGTTCTCAACAGTATGTTGACCACATAGAAAAGATAAACTCTACGGTCCTGAGAGTATGCCGACCACATAGACAGAAAATAATCTACACCTGACAGCATGGTTACCACATAGACAGATTATACTCTATGTTCTCAACAGTATGCTGACAACATAGAAAAATATACTCTAAACCCAGACACTATGCTGATCACATAGGCAGATTATACTCTATGTCCCTGATAGTATTCTGACTACATAGACAGAGAATACTCCACGTCCCTAGGGGACAGTATTCTTACCACAGAGACAAAAAATATTTGACGTATCTGACAGTATACTGACCACATATACAAATAATACTCAACGGTCTTGACAGTATGCTGACCAGAGAGACGTATAATACGCTATGTTCTCAACAGTATGTTGACCACATAGATAAAAAAACTCTACGGTCCTGAGAGTATGCCGACCACATAGACAAGGAATAATCTACACCTGACAGCACGGTTACCACATAAACAGATTATACTCTATGTTCTCAACAGTATGCTGACAACATAGAAAAAATATACTCTAAACTCAGACACTATGCTGATCGCATAGACAGATTATACTCTATGTCCCTGCCAGTATCCTGACTACATAGACAGAGAAAACTCTACGACCCAGACAGTATGCTGACCACATAGACAGAAAATACACTTCGTCCCTGACAGTATATTGACAACATAGACAGAATAATCTCTATGTTATTCACATAATGCTGAACACATGGACATTGAATAATCTACGTTCCTGATAGTATGCTGACCATATAGATAGAGAATACTCAACTCCCCTGTAAATAAGCAGATATTTATTCCTGAGAGAGAATACTTTCCGTCTTTGACAGTATGTTGACCACATAGAGAGAGAAAACTCTACGACCCAGACAGTATGCTGACCACATAGACAGATTATACTCTATGTCCTTAACAGAATGCTGACTACATAAACAGATGATACTCTATGTTCTTAACAGTATGCTGGCTACATGGAGAAAAAATACTCTACGTGCATGACAGTATGCTGACCACATACACAGATAATTTTCTACGACCCTTACGGTATTCTGACAACGAAGAAAAAGAAAATTTTATGTATCTGACAGTATGCTAACCACAAAGACAGATAATACCATATGTTGATAACAGTATGCTGACAAAAAAACTCTACGGCCCTGACAGTATGCTGACCACATAGAATGAGAATATCCTACGTCTCTGATAGTTTGCTGACTATATAGATAGAGAATACTCTACTTCCCTGTAAATATGCAGATATTTATTCCTGAGAGAGAATACTTTCCTTTTTTGTCAGTATGTTGACCACATAGACATAGAATATTCTACGTCCCTGCCAGTATGCTGACCACATAGACAGAGAATACTCCACGACCCTGACAGTATTCTTACCACAGAGACAAAGAATATTTTACGTATCTGACAGTATACTAACCACATATACAAAGAATACTCAACGGCCCTGACAGTATGCTGACCAGAGAGACATATAATACTCTATGTTCTCAACAGTATGTTGACCACATAGAAAAGATAAACTCTACGGTCCTGAGAGTATGCCGACCACATAGACAGAAAATAATCTACACCTGACAGCATGGTTACCACATAGACAGATTATACTCTATGTTCTCAACAGTATGCTGACAACATAGAAAAATATACTCTAAACCCAGACACTATGCTGATCACATAGGCAGATTATACTCTATGTCCCTGATAGTATTCTGACTACATAGACAGAGAATACTCCACGTCCCTAGGGGACAGTATTCTTACCACAGAGACAAAAAATATTTGACGTATCTGACAGTATACTGACCACATATACAAATAATACTCAACGGTCTTGACAGTATGCTGACCAGAGAGACGTATAATACGCTATGTTCTCAACAGTATGTTGACCACATAGATAAAAAAACTCTACGGTCCTGAGAGTATGCCGACCACATAGACAAGGAATAATCTACACCTGACAGCACGGTTACCACATAAACAGATTATACTCTATGTTCTCAACAGTATGCTGACAACATAGAAAAAATATACTCTAAACTCAGACACTATGCTGATCGCATAGACAGATTATACTCTATGTCCCTGCCAGTATCCTGACTACATAGACAGAGAAAACTCTACGACCCAGACAGTATGCTGACCACATAGACAGAAAATACACTTCGTCCCTGACAGTATATTGACAACATAGACAGAATAATCTCTATGTTATTCACATAATGCTGAACACATGGACATTGAATAATCTACGTTCCTGATAGTATGCTGACCATATAGATAGAGAATACTCAACTCCCCTGTAAATAAGCAGATATTTATTCCTGAGAGAGAATACTTTCCGTCTTTGACAGTATGTTGACCACATAGAGAGAGAAAACTCTACGACCCAGACAGTATGCTGACCACATAGACAGATTATACTCTATGTCCTTAACAGAATGCTGACTACATAAACAGATGATACTCTATGTTCTTAACAGTATGCTGGCTACATGGAGAAAAAATACTCTACGTGCATGACAGTATGCTGACCACATACACAGATAATTTTCTACGACCCTTACGGTATTCTGACAACGAAGAAAAAGAAAATTTTATGTATCTGACAGTATGCTAACCACAAAGACAGATAATACCATATGTTGATAACAGTATGCTGACAAAAAAACTCTACGGCCCTGACAGTATGCTGACCACATAGAATGAGAATATCCTACGTCTCTGATAGTTTGCTGACTATATAGATAGAGAATACTCTACTTCCCTGTAAATATGCAGATATTTATTCCTGAGAGAGAATACTTTCCTTTTTTGTCAGTATGTTGACCACATAGACATAGAATATTCTACGTCCCTGCCAGTATGCTGACCACATAGACAGAGAATACTCCACGACCCTGACAGTATTCTTACCACAGAGACAAAGAATATTTTACGTATCTGACAGTATACTAACCACATATACAAAGAATACTCAACGGCCCTGACAGTATGCTGACCAGAGAGACATATAATACTCTATGTTCTCAACAGTATGTTGACCACATAGAAAAGATAAACTCTACGGTCCTGAGAGTATGCCGACCACATAGACAGAAAATAATCTACACCTGACAGCATGGTTACCACATAGACAGATTATACTCTATGTTCTCAACAGTATGCTGACAACATAGAAAAATATACTCTAAACCCAGACACTATGCTGATCACATAGGCAGATTATACTCTATGTCCCTGATAGTATTCTGACTACATAGACAGAGAATACTCCACGTCCCTAGGGGACAGTATTCTTACCACAGAGACAAAAAATATTTGACGTATCTGACAGTATACTGACCACATATACAAATAATACTCAACGGTCTTGACAGTATGCTGACCAGAGAGACGTATAATACGCTATGTTCTCAACAGTATGTTGACCACATAGATAAAAAAACTCTACGGTCCTGAGAGTATGCCGACCACATAGACAAGGAATAATCTACACCTGACAGCACGGTTACCACATAAACAGATTATACTCTATGTTCTCAACAGTATGCTGACAACATAGAAAAAATATACTCTAAACTCAGACACTATGCTGATCGCATAGACAGATTATACTCTATGTCCCTGCCAGTATCCTGACTACATAGACAGAGAAAACTCTACGACCCAGACAGTATGCTGACCACATAGACAGAAAATACACTTCGTCCCTGACAGTATATTGACAACATAGACAGAATAATCTCTATGTTATTCACATAATGCTGAACACATGGACATTGAATAATCTACGTTCCTGATAGTATGCTGACCATATAGATAGAGAATACTCAACTCCCCTGTAAATAAGCAGATATTTATTCCTGAGAGAGAATACTTTCCGTCTTTGACAGTATGTTGACCACATAGAGAGAGAAAACTCTACGACCCAGACAGTATGCTGACCACATAGACAGATTATACTCTATGTCCTTAACAGAATGCTGACTACATAAACAGATGATACTCTATGTTCTTAACAGTATGCTGGCTACATGGAGAAAAAATACTCTACGTGCATGACAGTATGCTGACCACATACACAGATAATTTTCTACGACCCTTACGGTATTCTGACAACGAAGAAAAAGAAAATTTTATGTATCTGACAGTATGCTAACCACAAAGACAGATAATACCATATGTTGATAACAGTATGCTGACAAAAAAACTCTACGGCCCTGACAGTATGCTGACCACATAGAATGAGAATATCCTACGTCTCTGATAGTTTGCTGACTATATAGATAGAGAATACTCTACTTCCCTGTAAATATGCAGATATTTATTCCTGAGAGAGAATACTTTCCTTTTTTGTCAGTATGTTGACCACATAGACATAGAATATTCTACGTCCCTGCCAGTATGCTGACCACATAGACAGAGAATACTCCACGACCCTGACAGTATTCTTACCACAGAGACAAAGAATATTTTACGTATCTGACAGTATACTAACCACATATACAAAGAATACTCAACGGCCCTGACAGTATGCTGACCAGAGAGACATATAATACTCTATGTTCTCAACAGTATGTTGACCACATAGAAAAGATAAACTCTACGGTCCTGAGAGTATGCCGACCACATAGACAGAAAATAATCTACACCTGACAGCATGGTTACCACATAGACAGATTATACTCTATGTTCTCAACAGTATGCTGACAACATAGAAAAATATACTCTAAACCCAGACACTATGCTGATCACATAGGCAGATTATACTCTATGTCCCTGATAGTATTCTGACTACATAGACAGAGAATACTCCACGTCCCTAGGGGACAGTATTCTTACCACAGAGACAAAAAATATTTGACGTATCTGACAGTATACTGACCACATATACAAATAATACTCAACGGTCTTGACAGTATGCTGACCAGAGAGACGTATAATACGCTATGTTCTCAACAGTATGTTGACCACATAGATAAAAAAAACTCTACGGTCCTGAGAGTATGCCGACCACATAGACAAGGAATAATCTACACCTGACAGCACGGTTACCACATAAACAGAATATACTCTATGTTCTCAACAGTATGCTGACAACATAGAAAAAATATACTCTAAATCCAGACACTATGCTGATCGCATAGACAGATTATACTCTATGTCCCTGCCAGTATCCTGACTACATAGACAGAGAAAACTCTACGACCCAGACAGTATGCTGACCACATAGACAGAAAATACACTTCGTCCCTGACAGTATATTGACAACATAGACAGAATAATCTCTATGTTATTCACATAATGCTGAACACATGGACATTGAATAATCTACGTTCCTGATAGTATGCTGACCATATAGATAGAGAATACTCAACTCCCCTGTAAATAAGCAGATATTTATTCCTGAGAGAGAATACTTTCCGTCTTTGACAGTATGTTGACCACATAGAGAGAGAAAACTCTACGACCCAGACAGTATGCTGACCACATAGACAGATTATACTCTATGTCCTTAACAGAATGCTGACTACATAAACAGATGATACTCTATGTTCTTAACAGTATGCTGGCTACATGGAGAAAAAATACTCTACGTGCATGACAGTATGCTGACCACATACACAGATAATTTTCTACGACCCTTACGGTATTCTGACAACGAAGAAAAAGAAAATTTTATGTATCTGACAGTATGCTAACCACAAAGACAGATAATACCATATGTTGATAACAGTATGCTGACAAAAAAACTCTACGGCCCTGACAGTATGCTGACCACATAGAATGAGAATATCCTACGTCTCTGATAGTTTGCTGACTATATAGATAGAGAATACTCTACTTCCCTGTAAATATGCAGATATTTATTCCTGAGAGAGAATACTTTCCTTTTTTGTCAGTATGTTGACCACATAGACATAGAATATTCTACGTCCCTGCCAGTA